>VUQS01046670.1:0-18269 GCA_015108495.1 Heterochromis multidens
ATTTTGGAATAAGGCTGTAACATGAAAAAATGTGGAACAAGTGAAGCGCTGTGAATACTTTCCGGATGCACTGTAAAGCGACTTGAGGCGACTGTAATTTGGCGCTATATAAATAAAACTGAATTGAATTGAATTGTTTTTTAAGCCACAAATATTAAGTCACTACCAGATTAACTACGAGAATTGGGGCACTTGGGATCGACGAGAATTTCAGTCACTATAAACAGCAAAGTCCCTGCCAGAGCTCCACTTCAGTAATGTATTGTGAGAAGTCCTTGCCTTTATAGTGCCACCAGGATGAAAGTGTACAGAAGTAGAGACATTTCTATTTATTTCAGTCTGGAAAGGTCAATGCTGCTACAACCAGGGAGGTGAAGGACAGAAAAATCAATGTCAAAGCAAATGTAAGAGCTAAATAGCTAATGTTAGTTATTTACATTCATTAGTTTCAGGGCCTCTGTAGTCAGGGTAGTAGGGCAGAGCTGACGAAGTAGTCATATTTTGAAAAAGTTAAATGGCACAAATCTAATCAAAACTTATGTGTAATATCAGTTTAAATGACCCACCAATAGGAACCTGGGTTGTTGTGGAGAAGGAGGGATTGGTGCGATTTGGCCAATGTGTTTGAATGGTAAAGTCTGGAGAAGTACATTCAATGCCATAGTCTACATTTTGCTAATAGTTATAAACACACAGTGGTTAACTATTAGTGCATCCAACAGCTATCTGGCATTTTATCTAAACAAACCTGATGAAAATAACTGACAGACAGCAGAGCAAAGCCCTGTTTTGCTCTCCAGGTGAGATATGTGAAATAATTTGTCTTATGTACATATTCTTTAAATATTTCCTGACCTAAATCATAAATATGCTAATTAGACTAGGCAAACTACTTTGATTAGCAATAATATATGTATTTATTGTAACATTAGCAACTCTACAGATGCAAGGCCTAATACTGGTCAAAATCATCTTCATAATGTACCCTAGTGTCTCTCACCTGAAAGGTAAAGATGGAGGAGACTGGTTTGTGGTCACTAATGGTGTATTCCATGTGACTTCGATAGTTGTGCTGTGTCACTTTGGTGCCGCTTGTCAGCCCTGAAATGGAGCCACGCTTCCCTGCACCAGGCGCAGGCGCGGTGGCTCTCAGACGCCACAGGATCCGGTCAGTCCAAGCTGGTTTACGTTTCTTCCCACTGGGATGTTTCCAGAAACAGAAAGATGGGGCATGACAAAAAAAAAAAAAATACCATCTTGTTTGAAACCAATAGATGGAGGATAAAAGAGGAACTTTAATGATCCCTTTAGGCTAGCGAGAGCCTTTCAGAGGACGTGTGTTAAAGGTACCTGGTCAGTGGCCTAGAATTCATAAAAGCACCCCTGGCGTCACCAACCTTGTGTCGTAAGTATGTGTTCCAACATCAAACTTGTAAGTAGGAGGGAACTTCAGCGGTCCCTCTTGGAATCCCTCTAACACTGTCTCACTGTCTTTGGCCATGTTTAGCTGTAAAAATGATAATCAGAAGACATCACATACCTTCAACAATTACTGATGCACCAAATGATGAGAATAGTGTGTTTCTGTATCACCCTCTAGTGGCATTCCCTAAACACTGCATGCCATTTAGTGTTTCAGCTCTCTTCTCATATACATGAAATAAAGAACTCCACTATAAAGTTTTACATTTATTTTAGAGTGAATGCATTTTTGCTAAAATAATAATAATAAAAATAAAATAAATATGGATAGGATTTTAATATTTAGACTCTACTTCTGTTTTTTTAACAATATCAAAAACCACTCAGTTGCTATGAGATGAATACAGGTTATATTTAATTTAATTTGATTTCTACAATAATTAAATACATATAAATGTTTGGTTTTACCTGATCCTTTTCCCACAATATGGAAAGCTTGTTGTTATCAATGGCTGATTTTACCGCTTGTATCTCCAGGTCATTGATTCGGAAATTAAGATCCCCAAACCAAAATACCACACTGAAAAAGAAGGAATAATTTTTGTGAATTCAAACAAATGTGAGACTTGAAGTAGTCTCTCAGTGTCGACTGTGACATCATTTTCCTCAGAAACCATAAGCATGGAAAAAAAAACTCTATGTTTGTTGTTCCAGATATATATGGGATATAAGAAAAAAAAATACTGAGGATGGGGATGGAGGTTATATTCAGAGAAAACAAAATTTTCCAGACAAGACTTAAAAATTTATGAGAAAAAGAAGAGTGGATATTCTTTCCGATTATAAAGTCACACATTTACAAGAAAAGAAACCAGATCTCTCTTACTCTTGTTGAGAATCAAGGTCAACACTACCACGCATCACACCACAGATGCCACGGTTTCACAACCACAGTGGGTAACCTAATCAAATTATAGACCACTTTGCAATCAAATTTTGCAGTAAGAACATACAGCCATGTGGAAAAGAAAGTTTTCACAGGACTCTATGCAGTCTTGTGAAAGACTAGACTCAATGCTTCCATAGGAATTAAGAGGGTAAGTAGCAGCCAGGCACTGGTAATAAAATGCACCTGATCAACTGATCATCAGCAAGTGTGAGCACCTCTATAAAAGCAGCAGTTCTGGCAGTTTGCTGGTCTGAAGCATTCAGGTGTGTGCTAACACAATGCCACAATCTTCCCAGGAGTGGACATTTCAACAAATTCACCCCAAGATCAGACCGTGAAATGCTCAGAGAAACTGCAGCAAATCCAAAAGCTACATCTCAGACTCTACAGGCCTCAGTTAGCATGTTAAATTTCATGACAGTACAATTAGAAAAAGACTGATCAAGCATGGGTTGTTTGGAAGAGTTGCAAGGAGAAAGTCTTTTCTCTCTAAACAAGAACATGGCAGCACGGCTTAGGTTTCTGAAGTTGCATCTGACAAGACTTCTGGAACAATGCCCTTTGGACAGAGAAGACTAAAGTGGAGATGTTTGGCATTAATGCACAGCACCACGTTTACCAAAAACCAAACACAACCAACACCTCAAGCACAGTGGTGGAGGGGTGATGATTTGGGATTGCTTTGCAACCACAGGACCTGGGCACCTTCCAGTCACTGAGTCAAACATGAACTCCTCTGTATACCAAAGTATTCTAAAGTCAAATGTGAGGCCATCTGTCTGACAGCTAAATCTTGGCCCAAACTGGGTCATGCAACAGTACAATGATCCGAAGCACAGCAGCAAAATCTACAACAGAATGGCTGAAAAAGAAAAGAATCAAAGTGCTGCAATGGCCCAGCCCAGTTTTCACAGGACTGCATAGAGTGCTGCGAAAACTTTACATAGGATTTTAGCCTAGAACCACCACATAATCATAAGCATACAGATTTGAGGAGAAAATGCTGAGAATGTGGTCTGCTGAGAAGAAAACGACATGCTGACTTGGAGGAAAAGTGCAAAAGGAACTATAATGAAATCGACAGATGCAAAGATATTTCTCGTTAGCTCATCCATAATGCTGCACCTCCTCACTAATGTTTGCTGTGTGGGATTTCCCATTTCCATTTGTGGAGTGGTGAAGTTGATCCAGCCTTTTCAAAGTCAAGCTTTGTGGTTCCACAACTGTTCTGGCACTAATGGACCGACATAATAGAGCGCGTAAGTACCATCTGATTTTTGTCAAAGCTTACACATTAATCTACAGTATATGTGTATCACAGTGTGTGTGTATGTGTTTCTGTGATCTGACGTACTCATGGTCAAGAACCCCAGTGGCAGCCTGGCCCTCAAACTGCTGCTGCTGCAGGATGCTCTCAAAGTCCTCCATCCGCTGATCTGAGTTTTCCATGTGAGCTGGCAGGTGGCAGTTGAGAAAGCAGATGGTGTGACCATACACTGACATGCGGGCACTCACTCCACCTTTATTCCCCTGTAAATGAAATCAATGAAACAAACAAAAGAAATCAATTATGTATTAAATTAAGGTTGTTAGTGACTAAAAAGCCAGTAAAGACAGTAATTAGTATGTCAGGTTTTTCACTGTACTGAATATGTGTCTCAGCCACAAACAGGAAGTTCACTCATTAAAAACTACTGAGGAACAATATCAATATTTAATGATAACAGCAGAGAGCACAGAGGTGGGGACTAGATGAGTCGGCACATAAGTTCCCACTGTTCTCTTCGCTGCTCTGACCCACTAAATCACAAAAGACGGTTCATTTTAAAATCTACAAAACATGTCTATATCATTTGAGTTCATAAAAGGAGAATTTCACTTTTTAAAAAAAAAACCCTTTTACTGTAAAATGCGTGTGCAACTAATCTCCTTTTCAAAGAAAACTGTGCTTGTTAACAAAATTGCTGTAAAGTAGTTGGTTTTTGATAAAAATATGTTTAATTTTCATGCTTAAAACACATGGAAAAAATTATTGGATTGGAATATCCCTCCAGTCAGTAGTTTGCCCTTGGATCATTTTTGCTATACTTGACTTTCCAAACGTTCATAACAGCTGGCTGTGAGATATCAGCATCCATCTCTTTATTTTCATAAAACTGGATGAAGTCACATTTGACTAACAAACTGCAAAAGCTCATATGCATAAGTTTGGTGTGTCCCATATCTATATAAGGGTACATGGGACAGTGATGCAAGCCTAAAAATAAAACAGAGATATAGTCCACTTCTCTGTAGTGCTTTGTTTTCATGAGGGAAGTTTCCATAACACAGTGCTAGTCACAATAGGGTGTCAGTAGCCATCTCACCCAGTAACCCCCCAGGCCTGTGCGAGTGGTCTCAGTCTGGACTCCACGCAGGAACGGCAGATGGAAGTATTTGGCAAAAACCAGTAGTAAAACCCCCTGCATCCGCTGGGACGTAACCTAAAGAACAGATAGATGAAGAGAGTCAGACATGAAGAACTAGATGGGATAATGTAAATAGACAAGAGAGTTATGAGGACCCGCTTTGCATAATTCTCTAAGGAGAGCAGCTTTAAAGTTCACTTGCACATCAGGCTTACAGCATGAATATAAAATATCTTGGCTTCCCTCGCACTCGTCCTCTTTTTACCAACTTGCATTTCTATTTTAGCCTGCAGGAGCATGTGGTCTAGTTCTACAACTTCTTCACATGAAGCCCTGGGCAAAAAGGATGCTAAAGCTTTTGCTACAGCATCTGCACTTGCTGAGGTTACAGACCACTAAAACCTTTGATAATTGTCCCTTTCCTTCAACATCCTGTTCTTGTGCTTCATGATAATATGCAGGATTTGACATTAGTGCACCTCTGGTAGTTAAAAAAGAAAAAAAAAAAAAAAAAATCAACACAGTCAGTACAAGACAGTCAGGAATGTGACATGTGAAGTGAAACTAGACAAGGCATTTACATGTGATGTCAGCTATGTTCATACCTCCCCCCTCCCGCCTTCTCTAGTTGTCCACACATCCCAACCCCCACCCACAGTCTGAAGAAGCACAATCACACCCAGTCTGAAATGCCCCACGGGCAGAAATGGAGGCATACATCTCCACGTGACAGGAGACCCTCTTGCTTGCACACTAACTGGCTGTTGCATAATGGGTTCTAGTGAACCGTAAAGTGGACCAACTTTTTTTTTTGTGATTTATGTGTGGCCACAGATAACGAGTGGGTCTGTGTGCACTTGGGTAAAATCTGAGGAGAGGGTACCTTGGCCTGCATACACTGTGGATGAGTAGAAATTCTAATCAACATAATTAATTTTAAAAAACACCGAAAACTGCTGAAGGCTGCCAAGCCACATTTTGACTAAGCACAGAAAAGACATTTAAGCCCAAAGACAAATGTGTGAGAGACAGTGAGAGAGAGAGGCCACGAGTCCAGCAGCGTATGTTTGACCTTGTACAGCACACACATGACTGAAGAAATGAGCTGTGAGTAACAAGTGTGATGTTAGCAGGGGCTGGAAATTTGGAAGAAGTTCAGTGCATTATTTGTAGTCTCTAACAGGGATGGACAGAAACATAATTGTCTTCCCGCTCTGTTCATTGCACAGTATGAACATATAAATAGCTTAAAAGTTAAAATTAGCTGACTACAACAATAAATGTGCATTTAAAAAAAAATGTCCTTCTGCTATGCATTCAATGGATTAAACCATGTTGCAATTAGAAATTGAGGCCAGACTGCCTTTGCTATTCAGTGCACTTAAATTGCAGCTTACTTATACAGGAATCACAGTGACAATCAGCAGAAATCGTGCAGTGAATAGCCAGAAAAAATGTGTTGTAAGCTCCTGCACTGAAAGGCTTTTTGTGCTTGTAGTAGTTAGTTTAAACCCAACAATGAGTCACAGTGAACAGAGTATCTCAAAGCAGAAATACAGATGGGGTGTCTCGTTACTGTGTTTCTTTCCACCATGTCATGACTAAACAGCTTCCTACTGCCACAACCATGCATCTCACTTTACTTGAAAGCTTGACAAACCCCACCTTGCACATTCCCCCGACCTGTTCACGGCACTGATTTCTACTAGAAACACTCAAAAAGGTCACATCGGGATGATTTTAACAAGGTTTAAACTAACATACCAGGACCGTGAGATGGCCGGAGGATAGCATCAGTCTCACTGTCAGAGGCCCATCAACACTGACAACAACGAGATCCAAAAATAAAACAGCACCCTGGGAGACATTTGTCGAGCTCTTTCAACTCGACAGCTGATTCACGCTCCCTGGCTCACCATGCCAACTGAGCCAAGCATTGTTTCAGATTCAGCCAGACAAACACCAACCACAGCGTTAAAAAAAACAAACAAAAAAGAAAACAAAATCAAAAGTTTTTTTAATCTTACATTAATATATTTATTCCTTTAATGTCTTATTTGATTTTGAAACAATATGAAATATATATTACGAATATGTGCATAACATTTATTGCACTTCCACAAAAGAGTCCCTTTCTTGATTTGTTATTCTACCAAAACAGTGGTTAACTATGATTAATCTTTATAGCATAATCCTATCTTGCCTATGTGTTGTGCTATAATAGTAATACACTTTATGTTGTTGTGAATGCATCAGCTGTGGTCTATAACAAAGCTGCCAGAAAAAGGAGTTTAAAAAAAGAAAATATTACACAAGGGGCTTCAGGAGTCTATGGGAGACTGAGGACATGCCGCTTAATAACACGACCTGTGGAAATAACAGCGGGCTGAACTTACTGAAGATCAGGCTCTGCACAGAGGGGATCATCCAATGATGAGTCTCTCTTTTGTTCTGCTGCTGGGTAATTTCTTCTCATCATCAAAGACACTATCTTTTTCATCATAAGTCGTGGATTTCCATTACTCTTGTCTCTGGATTATGTGGAATTTTTCCATTTGTGTTCAAAAAGACTTTCCTATGTGAGCTGCGCTGTCTACAAGGAGAGACTGGAGAGTGTGTGCTGGTGCGTGGGACTGTGTGTGTCTGCATATGTGGAATGAAATATGATGGAAAATAAATTTTGGATTTCTTTGTCTTTATTGATTTAGTCCTACGAGAACAACACATTTTAATGAGGTTAAAGGATCGTCATTTAAGTGAATTTAGTAATTTTCATAACTCTTTGTTACACATGAAACCTACTGGATTTCTTAAGATATTACCTACCCCTATCCACTATATTACTTATACCTACAAGTGCTATATGTAGCTATAATGAAATAGAAAGACAGAGAAAGAGGGGCCAGGACACAGGTCTGAAGGTACAAAAAGGAAGACCAACAGTCACTAAGAGGTTGACATTAGCAGCTTGGTAGACAGGATAAGATAACAGATACGATGACATTACATGCTTCTGACAAATTATCAGCCCATCCGTTGCTCAGGGAACAAGAGACTAAGCAGCAGCGATCTCATCAGAAATCCCACAATACATCTAAGCTGTTGAGCTTTTTACCATGAGAGTGTGCGTATGTGTTTACAACAAAAGCCATTACTGACCAGCACATAACCAAAGGGGCTGAGTCTCTCCATGCAGACATCGCTCCACTGGTCTGTGAAAAGGGCGTCTTTCAGCCTTTTGTTAATCATTGAGTTCACTTCCTGGAGCCTTGAAGAAAAATGACACAGAACAGGGTAAAAGGGTCAAGAGCAGACAGACAAGGAAAAGGAGCTAATGAGAGCGAGCTTTTATAGCCTAATCAAAGCGTTTTTTTTTTTGTTTTTTTTTCCATAGGGAGGGAGACATTCAAATCTGGGCCTGACTGCTCATTAGTGGCATTGTCTGCAGTGCTGATGTGAAACAAGTGCACATAAACAGGCGATTCGGCTTTAACGCTGAACAAACGAGATAACGTGGCCAATACAAAACACTCACCCGATGATGTACATGTCTGTGTTTCCGTCACCCACATTCAACCCAAGCAAAGAAGTGATGTCATCGGGTGGTGTGGCTGAGCCCACATTCCAAGTGATGATGTGCACCCTGTTGGAAAAGGGCATTATATAATAACTCTTGCAAACACTCATCTCCTACTCACCTGTGTCATAACCTACAGACTCCGAATGCGACAGCACATCACTTTTGTTAACAGTTCCCAGTGATTCACACCAACATAATCCTTTCTGTCAATGTTTTACAACAATAAATCAGGTCTTGACTGTCTTTTGACATTAGATTAGAGATACGGTCTAAAGACATACAAGCAAAGTAAATAAAACCTAAATCACTCATATAAATGTAAATCTGAGGATTGAGTGTATACTGGGCCAGGCTCCAGTTACGCGCAATACTGAGAAAATGGATGGAGTATAATACGCCTAGATCCAAAAGTTCCTACTTTACGTGCCAAATGTATCCAAAAGTGTAAGATATGGTGGGGAAACAGTCCCCTCTCTTCATCTTAAATAAAGGCTGCATCACAGAATCTACAACATTATTGTATCTTACATACCAAAACTTTTAAACATACCTATATGTATGAAACCTCTTCCTAATGCAAGAGGAAGTAATCTTCCAATTTTTTTACAATGCTCAGTGACTAGTAGTGTTATCATTAATTTCATCTTCGTTCCACTTCTTATCATTAGCTTCATTTTTATACTATGCACTTCTATAAAAAAAGATCCCCTGAGAACTAATCTACATTTTGCTGTGACCAAATATAAAACAGGTCACTGTTGCCTCTATTATTTCCAGTTTTCCTTTTTAAATATTTCACCTTACTCTAAACCTTATTTAAATCAGTGTTACTACAACCTTGATATTTGGTGGTATGGCTGTGCTGCTATACCTCACTGCCCTACTGAAGCCAGAGCAGCAGTAAGACCCAGCACGGAACAGCAAAGGCATCAACAACAACAGATAAATTATGGAGTCTGAAACAGCAAGCAAGGTGCAGTTAGGTGGAGGTGGGTTGCAAAGTGGCTTGCAGATGTGCAGCAACTGTGAGTAGGCCAAAGCAACTTCAATAGCATGGCTTCTGTGAGAGTTACCAAATAGATGTGAAGATGACTTTATGTATACAATTACGGCATTATCGTCGTATGTCGCTGATTCATCAGTGTCTCACTCTTCATCTGCATAGCAACATTCGCTCCAGAGATACAGTTTAATATGTAAGGATTCACCACCATGGATTGTTTAGAAGCTCATCCACAGAAAAGAAGAAACACCCAGTTGTCAGGACAGCCACAAACCTTGCAAAAAGCCATTTAGGTAAAAATATGTTACCTTTAACAGAAAGAGGATTTACTCCATAACATCCCATAAAAAGGATATTGTGTAATTTATAAAAACATTAAATGTTATATAATGAATCTTTTCAAATTTTAGAGCACTTATTTGAATTGAATGAGTTGGTCATTGAATTTGTAACGAGTTTGCAAATTTTTAGCACAGAAATAAATAACTCTGTTAAGTGTTATGATCACATCATTCTCTCCGCACTTTGGTCTCATGTTTACTATAATCGCAACCTTGCAGTGTCACTATCAATGAATATAAATAAATGTGATGTGTGCCACAGTTAATCTGTCTCAGCTGTCTGGGAAGGAGAAGGCCTGCAGAGGCATGCTCAGACAGACACACACCGAGAGGAAACTTGCCTGAAGTCTTCCACAGTCTGCGCCTGAGTGTCAGCTGTACCTGCCACAGAGAGAGCTCTCTGTGCATGAGGGTTCAGGTGAGGAGGCACAGGCCTGCTGGCAGACGGGTGGGGCACTGAGGCAGCCCTAACTGGGTGGTGACCTAGACCTTTAGGACCAGCCTTAATGCTGGGCAGGGTAAGCTCTCCTGAGGGCTTGACTGCTGAAGAGCGAGAGGGTTTGGAATGACTGGCCGCACTCCCATCAAGGGTGCACTCCTCCTGGTTAGGCAATGGAGTGGATTCTGCTTTGGGCTCAGCTTTGAGTTCAGAGATATCTACAGAGCCCTCTACTCTGGCGGTCCTCTGGGGCCGCCGAGGCCTGGCAGGAGCTGCATGTTGGCCAGAGGTCGGGTCGGTGGCAGGAGCTGACGTATCTGAAGGCGTAGCTGAAGTTGTTGTTACAGCTTCTGCTTCTCTGTTCGGGTTGCCTTCTTGAGTCTGGAGCTGGGTCGGATTATCTTGGTCCATTTCCTAAGATTTTTGTGACAAAAAAAACATTCAGATTGTATCAACTTGGATGACACACATTATGTTTGTATTTTAGAGTGTACATTAAAAAATATATTACACACATCCCTGTTGTTTTTAAGGTCTCAGTGGAACAAAGTGCCATCTCTGTGGCCAGGATTTTTCTTTACATGGATCTAACGAGACACACAAAGAACTTGTAACACTGAACAGCACAACCTGTAGCCTCTTTAACAAATGACACACCAATCCAGCTGATGACTAAAAGACCGTCATGAGATTGACCCAGCAGAACAACTGAGTGAGTCATTCTGGCTCCCCGCATCATGAATGTTCAATTACCTGGCTTCTTATGGACTTGGAAACAGCTGAATATATGGATAAAAATAAAATGAAGAAACAAAACTCATAAAAGGAGGAGCATAAAGAGACACAAAGAGACATGTTCTCTTACTGTCTCTACTAGACTGGACATTTTGAGAATAAAAACCTGGACACTGTTCATCATCCTCTCTGCTTCTACCTAAGCTGCCCGCCCATCCTTCAGTTACCAGGGAGATGCTCAGTCAGTTCATATCAGCTCAAAGCACCTGTCACACACTAACACGAGGAACCTTGGCATGGTCCAGAAAAGCAAAAAGCAACAGCCCAGAATAAAAAAAAACAACAGCATCAAGACAGACAGAGGAAGCAGCAGAGAGATAAATGACGAATTTAGGCCACTTATTCATGTAACGATGTATTTAATTGTTGTCCTTATCTCATTTGCATTTCTCTGCTGTAGAGTGATACAATACAAAAGCAGTATAAGCTACTGAATTCCTATTCATATGACAATTTTTAATCAAAGTGCAAAAAATGTGCACCATGTAAAATCTCAGGGACAGGTCGGGGACAAGCTCTTTTGCTTGTGGACGTGGCTGAGCCTTAAAAAAAAAAAAGCTGATTTGGGCACAAAACAGTGACAGCTCGTCCCAGATCTGTGAGTCAGTGGTGGGTCAAGTGTAACATGTGGGGGAAAAAAAGAACAAAAATGTTGGTGTCATATTTTTTAATGAGGGGGAGGACACACCTAACCTTCTGGGTGAAAATCACAGTAAGCATTTACCTGCTTGGGGACACAGAAACAACACAGCTCCCTCGTAATTATTCACATGACCTTGAACAACAGGAGGCTATGGCTTTCATGCAGGGAAGAGGGCTGCCTCTGTATTCCACATGTGCCCATTAACATGCTGGTCTTTCAGTCCACCAATAACCCGGTGCCTAGCTGGGCATAATGTATTCTTATGATCCATGTATGGGATTTAGTTGGGTGGGAGAGTATGAAGGAGGAGGGTAAGTGGGCACACGTGGGAGTGGGTGGGTGCAAAACGAGCTGAGGGCAGCGGGAGGAAGAGCCAACCGAAGCAGCCCGTTCAGCGACAGCACCGTGTCTCTTTGCAGAATGTCTCCAAATTGATCCTCTCACACTTCCCTCTGGCACCGTGTATTTTTCCAGGCTTTAATCCCCCCTCCTCTCTCCCTCTCTTATCGTTCCATTTCTCTAATTCATTTGCTCCCCATCTTCCCCTAACTCTGTTGTTCCAGCTTCCAACCTTCAATGTATGGACATTGAACTACTTCCTTTACCAATTTCCCCACTGTATATTTTTCCTTTCTGGATCTAGACTACTCCCGAGCTAAAAATGTTCAATTTCCTTCCCCCCAATTCCCTTCTGAACTCAAAGGTGACACTCATGATCCTTTTGAGACATGCTCTGTATTGTTTCTCTCAGCCAACCGCCTCACAGTCACTATCAATGACGTCAACGTGCCAGAGTTAACTGCCACCGTCACAACAACCAGACAGAGATCACAATCATTGGTAAAGTATGTTTGAATGCTCGGGAATGTGGGGGCAAAAAAAGAAAAATGAGAGGGAAGGCTGAAAATCTAAATACAGTGCAGTTCATCTTTCTAACATTTTTTATTTCCTTTATGCATGACAGAGGAAGAGCCAAATATTTTCCTTTCTGGGAACAATTATGACAGACTGCCAATTTTTATTCCACTCACGTTCACAGAGGAGAGAGTGGAATGATTTGATAATAACAAATGTGTCATAGTGTTTACATGCAGCCTCTTGAGGGGGTGAGAGCTGAGAGAGCCAGGAAGGATGTAGTGTAACCCAAACAGCAGGCTCCAACCAGCCCTCTTGGCTCCTTTGGTGGGATTCACTGACTATACAGTTTTGAATGACTGAGTCGCGCTCAATGCTTCTTTTTCTTTAGGGGTAAATGTAAAGAAAAATGACCCAAAACTGGACAAGCAAAAGAAAATGGATGGATGGATGGATTTTAAATCACTGGCTCTGAAGGACAGCACTAACACTGGTGGTGGGATCTGCAAACTAACTCACAATACCATGCAATCACAATACCTTACACACAATAACAATGGTGTACAACAATTCTGTGATAATCAATACGGCACATCATGATATTTGAGGAAGAAAAAAAATAATCACACCTACAAAAATGCAGAATATATATTTATTCAGTGCATTCTGAAGTCAGTGTGTGTGTGCATTATCATTATTCAGTTTTAATAATGTTTCAATTGAGCTAACCTGTTAAGCCCTAGGCTATTTTTTAAACTTCCAACTGAAAAAATACACTCACCAGCCACTTTATTAGATATACCTTGTTAGTACTGGATTGGACCCTATTTTGCCTTCAGAGTTGCCTTAATTCTTTGTGACACAGATTCAACAAGGTGCTGGAAACATTCCTCAGAGATTTTGGTCCATATTGACATGACAGCATCACACAGTTATACCACATCCCAAAGGTGCTCTATTGGATTGAGATCTGGTGATTGTGGAGGCCATTTGAGTGCAGTGAACTCATTGTCATGTTCAAGAAACCAGTTTGACATTATTTGAGCTTTGTGGCATGGTGCATAATCCTGCTGGAAGCAGCCATCAGAAGATGGGTACACTGTGGTCATAAAGGGATGGAGATGGTCAGCAACAATACTCAGGTAGTCTGTTGCATTTAAACAATGCTCATCTGGTACTAAGGGGCCCAAAGTGTACCGAGAAAATATCCCCTACATCATTATACCACCACCAGCAGCCTGAACTACTGATACAATGCAGGCTGGATCGATGCTTTCATGATGTTTACATTAAATTCTGACCCCACTATTTGAATGTTGCAGCAGAAATCAAGTCTCATTAGACCAGGCAACGTTTTCTAATCTTCTATTGTCCAATTTTGGTGAGACTGAATTGTAGCCTCAGTTTCCTGTTTGTAGAAGCCTTGTAATGTGGTATGAGTCAATGAACACTCCAGATATTATATTACTGTAGATTTAATCTAACACAGCACATGTGCATAACTAAATGATACAGAACCATGTGGCCAACATACTGTCAGGCGTTCTGATTGGATTGCCAACACAGGTACGGTGGCTCATAATATACAAACGGTACACAATGATCATTTAACCACATGATCTACATCCTTTCCTTTTAGCTATCAGCACCTATCAAAACAAAATTACTCCTGTAAAAAAAAAAAAAAAAAAAAAAACACTTCCATTGCTATATTACAAGTCTATTACCACCAGGCCAACATTAATTCATAACACAATTTCAACAGTGCTTATGGTCAGATGAACACATACCTCAGCATGATACCAATCACCAGAAATGCAAACATCCAGTAGACACTGTATCTCAACAAACGGACTTGAACAAAATTATACATGAGGTGCTTTTTTTTTTTTTTTTCCCCCCTCATTCCTACAGGTATTTTGGGTTAGGTCTGCAGATGCGACCTGCACGCGTAGTGTATGGTGCCTGTTTCATGGTGTTTTCGACGGGCACATGCACAGTGGACTTGGGTCTGGGGGAGGATGAATTTTGTGAGTCGTCACATGACTGTGCGTGTTGTTCTGGTATTTGTGGTGTGAGTGTAGAACTGTCCGTTGTAGAATGGTTGGTGTCCTGGCACTCTGGGTCATAGTCATGGAGCTGTGGTGGTGGCGGCTCTGCCACTGGGAGGATGTGGTGGCGATTTCTGCTGTAGGTTTTCTTGCCGACCTGGATGATGTAGAATCGTGGCTCCTTACTCATCTCTTTCAAAGTTCCCAGCTTGTCATAGCCTTTTTCTGTCTGCACATGGACAACCTGTCCCCCCTGCAAAGGCTGTAGTGGGCGGCTGGACTTGTCATAATGACGCTTCAGTGTAAGCCTTTTGTTGCAAAGTCGGTCACAGATTTGCCCAGTGTTCTTTGTGGTGGGCTCCAGCAGTTTGCTGCACACAGGAATACCTGTTCGTGTCTGTTGGGACATAAGACGTTCAGCAGGGGAGCCTAGTTTTGTGTCACGGGGAATGTTTCTAAGGTTTACGAGGTCGAGGAAAACATCAGTCCAACCCGTGTGAGTTCTCCATGAGTTGTTTCACACTAC
Source organism: Heterochromis multidens (assembly GCA_015108495.1). Taxonomy (NCBI): domain Eukaryota; kingdom Metazoa; phylum Chordata; class Actinopteri; order Cichliformes; family Cichlidae; genus Heterochromis; species Heterochromis multidens. The sequence goes on from VUQS01046670.1 coordinate 15,013, forward strand.
GTACCGCTCTCTCAGCAAGTCCGTTTGACTGTGGAAACTCTGGGCTACTGGTGGAATGAGTGAAGTCCCATTGTTTTGCAAAATCTTTGAACTGCTGACTTGTGTATTGTCTACCATTGTCAGTGATGAGCATGTGTAGTGTGCCATGTACTGAAAAGTGTCTCTTTAGCTTGGAGATGGCAGCCGCTGTGGTCAAGTCATGGGGGAGGTCGATCTTAAACCAACCTGAATAGGAATCAACAAGGATTTGGTACTGTTTTCCATGCCAGGTGAAACTGTCAGCAGCCACTGTTGACCATGGGAGGTCTGGAACGGGGTGAAGTTGAAGAGGTTGTTTTTGCTGATGTGTCTTATTGCTGTTGCACACTGTACAAGAGAGCAGTTCCTCTATGATATTCTTTGACATTGCTGGCCAAAAGATGACACTTCTAGCTCTGCGCTTAGTTGCGTCAATACCTGGGTGGCTTTTATGTACAATGTCAAGTCAAGTCTATTTATCAAGCACATTTAAACCAAAGTGCTATGCAAGTTGTACAGAACACACACTATACATAACAGTAAATCAACAATAGATACAGTACAACAAATAAATAAAGCTGTGATTGCGAAATAAAAACTAGGGTCTGCTCAACTGGACCCGAAAGCAAGAGAGAACAAAAGAGTTTTTAAAAGTGTTTTAAAATGATTAAGAGACTCAGCCGCTCTTATATAAAAAGGTAGGGGCCACCACAGAAAAGGCTCTATCGCCTCTGCTTTTAAGCCTAGATCTCGGAATATCCAAGAGCAGCTGGTTGGTAGATCTCAGTGCTCTAGTAGGATTATAGGGTTTCAAAAGTTCTGTTAAATAAGTTGGCACCAGACCATTAAGACTTTTAAAAACAAGTAATAAAATTTTAAACTGAATCCTAAAATGAAATGGAAGCCAGTGTAAGGAGGCCAGTATAGGTGTAATGTGATCACACCGTTTCTTACCCGTCAATAAGCGAGCTGCTGCATTTTGAACAGCTTGCAGACGACGAAGTATGGACTGATCAGAACCAACATATAAGGAGTTACAGTAATCCAGGCGAGAGTTAATGAAAGCATGAAAGCATGTTGATGTACTCTCTGTGCAGGGACTGGGGAATGACTGCTTTGTGGCCTTTCATGATGATCCCGTCCTCCACACTGAGCTCGTCTCTGTATGGAAAAAAAAGGGGCGATAACAGGCTGGAGCTGGCTCTCTCTGATGGGCCATCCTCGCTGGATGACTACACTGAGGGTTTGTAGCACATCATCCTGTGCTGTGTGCTGTCGGAGCTCCTCCAGGCAGGCTCTGGAGATGTAGCTCACTGTCATCACTTCATAATCAGTGTTTTTAACTGGGCTCTGTGACGGCGGGGAGAGTGGAGCTCTAGAAAGTGTGTCGGCCAGATGCATACATTTTCCTTTTTTGTTGACCAGGCTGATGTCATAACTCTGTAGTCGGAGTAATATCCTCTGGAGACGGGCAGGGGCGACATGGATGGGCTTTTTCATTATGGTCACCAGAGGTTGGTGGTCAGTTTCCACGATTGTGAGCTTTCCATAGACATAATCTTTTAATTTTGTGCAGGCAAATACCACAGCTAGGAACTCTATTTGAGCATATCGCGTCTCCGTATCTGTGAGAGCACGCAACGCGAAGGCTACTGGTCTGCCATTTTGCAAACATGCAGCTCCTAGTCCATAGCATGATGTATCACATGTCAGTGTGACTGGCTCTTTGACATTATAGTATGCCCATACTGGTGGGCTGGAGAGGCATGATTTGAGGTGGTCGAAGGCCTCCTGATGCTGCTGGAACCAGCAGCACCACGCAGTCTTCTTGTGAGTCAGCTTCCTCAAAGGTGCTGCAATGTCACTGAGGTTTGGTATGTACTTGCCAAGGTAACTGACCATACCAAGGAAACGCTGATGTGACACCTGTGGGGACTGGCATCGCATTGACTGCTGCGGTTTCAGAGGGGTCCGCTTTTAGGCCTTCCTTTGTGAAGATGTGGCCTACCATAGGATACTTGGTCCAGGCGAAATGTGCATTTGTTTGGGTGTAGCCTGAGGATGACGTGCACGTTCTAGCACTTTTTTTAGGTTGGCGTCCTGTTCAGCCACACCATGGCTTCCGATGATGATGTCATCAACAATGACTGAGCATGGATAACCTGTAAACAGCTATTCCATGAAGCGCTGAAACACCTCACTTGCAGAGTTAATGCCAAAGGGCATCCGTAGAAATCTGTATCGCCCGAACGGAGTGCTGAATGTAGTTAGCATAGAGGATTTCTTGTCGAGGCGTATCTGCCATAAAGAATTCTTGGCATCTAACACTGAGAACACTGTTGCCCCAGACATCTGTGCTGCCACTTCTTCAACACTGCGCATTGGGTGGTGGGGTCTTTTCAATGCTGTGTTGAGGCCTTTGGGATTAATGCACAGTCTGATCTCACGCTTGTCTTTTTTATGTGCTGCTACCATGGAGGAAACCCAGTCAGTAAGACTCAGTGACTGGTGTTACAACGCCAATACGTTGCATGCTTTCAAGCTCAGCTTTGACCCTTTCTTACATCGTGACGGGGATGCGGTGAGCTGGACGGACCACGGGCTGTATACTGGGATCTAGCATCATGGAGTATGTGGCTGGAAGTTCCCCCAGTTCATCACTGAACAGGTCTTGGTGAGTATCTTGGTATTGTGTGAGTATCTGTGAGCTGAAGTCTGTGTTGCTCTCTGTGCTAACCTGGTGGACCTGGTGGACTCATTTTCACAATGCCCATGTTCATGCATGCTCGAAATCCTAGCAGTGGCTGTACTTCTCTGGCCACTATGAAGAAAGCCAATGAGTGGCACTGCTATTTCGTTCACAGTCCGTCTTGCAGTCTCAGAAAGCTGAATCTGTTCATCTGGACGTTGCGTTTTCAGTGGGAGAAACGTTTCGTCACTTAATCCAAGTGACTTCTTCAGTCTCAGCTGACTGCAGGTTTCCAACCTTATAAACAGTACAGTTGCATAATGACCGAAACCAGCACCACTGACTAACAATGGGCCATGAGGTCAGTTTCATGATCATTAATATGCAAATTGTCATGACCATTGATCAATGGCCATGAGTACCATTCACAGAGATTGGGGAATGGCTGCAATCATAGCATTGTAAGATGGTGACAGATGTACCCTTAGGCCCCCTCCTCGGTTCAGAGATGGTCTTTCCCTTTTCACGTAAATGGCCTCCTTGACTCCCC
>VUQS01046678.1:0-17322 GCA_015108495.1 Heterochromis multidens
GTTTCGTCACCTCTGGTGACTTCTTCAGTCTCAGCTGACTGCAGGCTTCCCCAACCTTATAAACAGTACATTGCATAATGACAGAAACCAGCACCACTGACTAACAATGGGCCATGAGGTCAGTTTCATGATCAATAGTATGCAAATTGTCATGACCATTGATCAATGGCCATGAGTACCATTCACAGAGATTGGGGAATGGCTGCAATCACAGCATTGTAAGATGGTGACAGATGTACCCTTAGGCCCCCTCCTCGGTTCAGAGATGGTTTTTCCCTTTTCACGTAAATGGCCTCCTTGACTCCCCGTTCAAACCAGTGTCCCTCCCTGTCCAGGATGTGTACGTCCTCATCACTGAAAGAGTGGCCACTGGTCTGTAGGTGTGAATAGACTGCGGAGTCCTGGCCTGACGAGGTAGCTCTTCTGTGTTGTGCCATCCGCTTGGCCAATTTGACAATTTGCATACTATTGATCATGAAACTGACCAAATGTCAGAAGTGACATTTGTAACAATAAAATTTTAACAATATCATTCCCTATAGACAATTCCAGGCCATACAACATCAGATAGATTTAGTATGGAAAGCTCTAAGAGCCTGTTCTGCAAAGGCTTTTTTTTCTCCTTTTTTTCTTTTTTCGTCATGATCTTCCTCTGCAGTTCTACTGTTGTGTTTTCGCTGAATAGCATGTGAAATGATCTGTGGGTTGTATTGATTTCCACTGAAACTATCTGCACAGCCAAACCCCTAAACCCATCATTGTACTGCATGTTGAATGGGTGTGTATAAAAAGTTTGTGTGTGGCTTGCTGTTGTGCTCAAATATTTGTTTGTTAACACTGAACACCTACCTTTACACTATGGTATTAAATTGCTTGAAAACAGGGTTTGCAGCCTGAGAAAAATGAGAAGAGTTGAATAATCTAAGTTATAGAGCATCCCATGAGTATTACATAAGAGATGCAGAATTTGGATTTTGCCCAGAATATAGAATCGAAAATGCTGCTGTAGAAAAATTATGAAAAAGGATTCAATGAAAGTGGGAAGAAATTTGTAATCAAATTTGAAATTTCTTACCAACATACTGTGTGTGAGATTTTTAATCATGCTACACATGCTTTTTGCACCCTTCTTCAGGTGAACCGGCCTTGTTGTCTTGTTGCTGAGGCAGCTACAAGCTGTCAGTCAGACCTTGTAACGAGGTGTCGAAAGACTTTTTGTCTTGGGGGGAGAAAAGGTGAATGAGTTCTTGAGAAAGCCCAGACAAAAAGTTCAGCTCTAATCTACCACAAAACTGTGTGGCAGGATTGTAGAAGGGTTTTTAATAGCCTTGCCACTTCTCATCCAAACCTATTAGTTCCTGAATTATGGGCTGCTAAGTTTCTCTCTGGCGGAGATATTTTCAGAATGAAAATTCCCAAAGATATTTCATTGTGTCTTGAATTCTGATGCTCCACAGCCTCTGTTAATTGTCCTTACTCTGGTAATGAAGTGTGAATGTGCAGAAGATGATAACCTGGAATGAGCCTCTCATTCCTGGAGGGTGAAGGAGTATTAGGAAGAAGAGATGGAGAATAGCAGTTATAAGCAGTTAAGCTTTAAGATATATCTTAAAGCGTGATGCTGAATTTTTAAAATTTTGTGGCTCTGTATTTGTCATTTTAAACCATTTTAAGGGGAAACATTTAACATCTATGCCACCTCAGTAATTATTCAACAGTGAAGAGTTGTCCTTCCCTGGTATTAATTATGATAATTTCAGAACTTAAAATGATTTTTATTGGCTGCTGCTAGTCTGGGACTTTAAATTTAAAACTGTTTAACAAGAGTTACATTTGAAAGGCAGAGATAGGATTTCTTGTTCTGAGCTTAATTGTGGAAGAACAAACATGATCCTACATGGAACTACACCCACTTCTGCCTAATTCTGTTATATCAGCTGCAGCCTAAAGGTCATGTGTGCCTCTTACACAGTGTTCAGTGGGGATGAAATTTCATTTTTATATCTTTACAGCTCTTCTGCAAATGACTAATTGGCTAATGAAGGTAAATTAGTTTCTCCTCATTCCCTGAAATGACTGAAATTGCAGCCAGACTTAGCACTGCTGCCACCTCTCCTCTCTCTTTGCAAAATCTCTGGGCCTGCAGGATGATTTATGGCAGCACCCATAAAGCACTGCATGCTATCTGCAACACTACAATAAGCCAGCTTTGCAGGGGTTTTGTTATTTCTAATAGATAAATCAACTTCTTTTAGTTCCATTGAAGCAAATTTGCTGTTCAGTGCATGTGGAGGAAGCAGAGCAGATTTTAGAATGGATTTGATTCTTCAGCTGTCTCCACAATATGCACAAGGTTTCCTTTGTTATTTGTGTCTTGACCGACGGCCACTGTATTATTGTATGTCTCATGATTAGTAAAAGAGCGACAAATTGCACTTTGGGTGGCTTAAGGGGAGTAAGTTTGTTAAGAGACTGTGGATCATTTTGTGTTTGTTAATTTTGTGTTTCTTCATTTGTTTTGCTTTGTTTTGACTTGTTTTATACTTTCACTTTGGGCACCAAAAACTACTTGGCTCAGTTTAGGCACTAAAAAGTATTTGGTTAAGTTTATGCACTACATGCTGCTTAGTTAGGGTAAGGAAAAGATTGTGATTTGGGTTAAGTCTGAATATTAAACAATGACCCACTGCATGTAAATATGACACCAGGAGTCCTTGACATGCATTCATATGTGAAAGTTGGGAATAAGAGACCAGTCTCACTGGTGCCTAAACCCAGTACATGAGGCACAGATGCCAAAAGATACTTTGTGTGTAATTTGGAGACACCAGCAGCTTTGACAAAACAGCATGCCCTGAAATCTGCAGACATCAAATACTGGAAATATAAGACCAGAACCCCAGTGCAAAGGACTAACAGAGGATTTTCTTCCTCTTTAAACCATTCATAGATTAATCTGCATTGCCCCACAGAAACAAATAGCTGTAAATATTCATTGTGTTTATTCAGACATTTTGAATATGCATGAACCATTTGCATAACAGCATCATCCAGTCTCCATTGCTACTGCTGAAAAAGATAATTTGCTCAAACAAGCGTCAATTTTGCGTCAACCCACCATTGGGTTTTAGAACTGAAGAAGCCTTTTGGATGAAAGGTGAAACATCTTCAAACAATTTAAAGAAGTCCAGTTGCCTTCTTTCAAACTCTTAGACAAGCGTCAGTTTACTTTTTTATTATTATTATTATTATTTTGTCTCATTGATTTTTTTTTTCACCAGTGTAAATTGCAGCATCCTTAAAGACAGCTATGTTCTCACATAGTTGTGATCTATCCTCATACTGTGCTTTTGTGCCAGTGTTGTGTGATGTCCTATCTCACTGGTCTTTGTCTCTGTGGGTCTGCTCACAGCACCACTGACTCCCTGTGGAAACATTCATTAGAGCAGATATGTTGGCAGATACAGAATTTTGGCCTTCGGTATACATATATTATTCTTATTCTGCCTTTTTTATTTGTATAGGTACCCAAAGGGTCTGCTGGCATAGGTCTTCTCACTCTTGTTGATTGATCAGGTTTTGTTTCTAAAGCCTGATTAGGTGTATAACTAGCCTGACTGCCATCCCCCCTCATTCTCATCTCATTGCAGTTATACTGGTACAGCTTACCCACTACACTTTCTGTTCTTGTGTTGCACAATGATGGATGGATGTTCTATTAACAAGGCCATCATTAATTCTACTTATAAGTTCGAGTCTTTATCGATTCCCTTAGTTTTTCAGGATCAATTTTCTTTATGGAAAAAAACTTACATAACCTTCCTGTTATATTCTGGTCAATTTTGATCCATTTAAAAATATTACTAAAAAATTGAACAATCAGTATCATTTAATTGGAGCACAAAATAAATGTAGGCTACACCTACAAGTAGATGAAGTTATTTTGTTTGTGGCTATGCTCCATCACAACATAAATGGCTGGCATCAGTCAAGAGATCCCTGGAGAACTGAGGCACACAGCTAATCTAACTGAATATAACACTGTCAGGACTATTTACCTTTTTTGCTATTTCAATTAGGCATACACGGACACAGAGTGTGACCCTTTTGTTTTCAGTAATTTGAAGCCATTGCCTCCATTAATGAAATTGGAATTTAAATGGGAAAGTGAATGAACACGGAAATTATTAGAAAGGGAAAACAATGCAGAAGAAAGAAGTTTCATAATTCAGCTCTCCCTTACAGAGATAAAAAAAAAAAAGTATATATATTTTATCAATCTTTGACCAAGTAAATAGCCAGACAGATTGAAATGCCTATGGTCCTATTTGTAATAGCATTTTCCCAACAAGTGCCATTTCTGAATCCTTCTTTAAAGACAACTTTTCATACAACTCAAAATAAGATTTGAGCTCTAAAAGAATTTCAAATGATGACAGCATAAAAGGAATAAAAATCCTATGGATATATAATTCAAATGGCCCTTCAATCTGACAAAAATCTTACCAGAGATGTATATATTTAGAGGGTTAATGTTCTAGACTCGCAGCTGCTATTTGGCAGTTGTTTTTGTTGGGTACTATGTGGTCTATGCTGCTAAAAATGAATGTAAAACATTTTTCTTGTAATTATAGCTATTTAAAACACCTATGCTGATGCATAGCCAGAGCTTTTCTGGGTTTTTTTCACCTGAAAATGACATTAGATTTCTAACTTGTTTTAGATGTTTAATACTGTCAGATGTGCTATTCTGACACACACACATTGTAATACTCATTTACTGTACACTCTTGCAAATGTACACTAAACTCTTGTCAGCAAAAGCCTTCAGATCAGTGAATCAGAACATTGCTGCTACACTGCAATCACAGATAAGGTTTCCAAAGTCCTGCTCTGTTTAAAGATTAGTGATGAGTGCTGTAAAAATCCAGAGGCTGTTTTTTTTTGTCTGTAAAATCAAATGAAAAAGTTACTTATCAGTCCTTAACCCCGTATCAGGCAAGAAACCATATGTTGCAAATAAAGTTACCAATTAACAATGAAAAATATTGAAAAGAAATCTTGTAATATTCTCCAGTTATAGTCTAGGGTTGAATTTTTTAATTCATGAGTACCCTTAATACCATGTTTCAAGGATTTTTTTGTCTCTTCACCCTTTTGCCTGTGTGTTTCCTTCTGCTGTAACAGATGCTAAATTGAAGCGGTTGTCTTTTAAATCTTTGGCATCATTTGTTTCTTTTCATGCACTGGTATTCTCTCGAGGGATTGCAGCCCTCATCTCTGCTGTTATGTTTTGCTGTGCTTTGCACTGGTTCTTATTCATCAGCCTGTGTGATTCTACTGGTGTGTAAATTTGAACTATTTGCAAGTGCCTCTTGATCCTGAGTCTGTGTTTTTTCAAAGCCCCAATGAAGGAGCAGATGATGATGACATAAAGACATGCCTCTAGGGGTAAATCCCAGTTTTTGCATGCGTTTGTTCTGGACAGGAGTTGTTAATTAGTATCATATACAGAAGATAAGGTTGTCATTAGAGATCATTATTTTTAAAATTACTTTACAAAGGAAGGACCAAAACCACACTAGAATCAGCAGGTGAGACAGACAAGAATTATACATAAAGAGGAAGTCTGTTTCTCCCCAATTACCCAGCCGATACAGGAAGTGACAACCGAGAGTGGTGACCAACTATCACATAACCAACAGAAGTAAAGACACCAATGGAAGCTAGATAAGGACAAGGAAAAATAAACTAAGAAACATAAAAAGAGAGCTAAAGAGGAACCAATGATGGCGCAGAGCACAGAAAATGTCTTCCCTTAAACATCAGCAGGAACATCCAAAAGTCCTGAGCACAGCCTGAATTAAACTGTATTATCCAGAGATTTTTTTCAGCCCAGGTGATGCAATAACAAAGTTTTTTAAAAATGCAAAAGTGGTGTTATTTGAAGTGCTTTTAAAATTTAAAAGTGATGGATGTTCCTAGAAAAAATACCATTGTGTATTATACATTCTCATTCTCTTTCCTTCCGCTTCAGTTTTCTCACAATACTTTCTTCTTGATGCACACACATTGTTAAATAATAGACCTTTGATTTGTTTTTGTTTTGCTTTGTTTGCTGTATATAGGCCACCAAGACTCAGAGGACTTTTTAGTGTATGCAGGCATTAAAATTGCATGAGCTTTTAACTATGTGACTCTAAGTTATAAGCAAACACTTACTAGATCATAAGCAAAGAATATCAATTAGGCAAATAAAGCGGCGACACAATGCACTTGAGAAGAGCCATCTAAATCACAGGGATGATGTGTTTAATACCCTGAGCAACAGATTTCTGCCAAGGAAAGAAATAAAGTAGAGAGAGAGAGAGAGAGAGAGAGAGAGAGAGAGAGAAAGGGAGCACTGTTCAATAAGGTTTCAGGATAGAGCTCTTGTTAACTGAGAGTTTCATTCCCCAGCTGTGTTATCAGGTAGAGCTGATCTTTGTCTGGCTCAGGTCCAGAGGATCATGGAAGCACTGAAACATGTGCATCCAATCCAATCTATGTGAGAAAGAAAGAAAAGATATATGGAGGGAATCTTTTTGAGCCCCTTTCAGCCGAGTTCCCAGACCAGAACTGATAGTATACTGTATGTCAGTTAAATATTAATTACTCCTGAGCTATTTTCTGTCTTCACGTTTTTATTTATTTTCATCTGAACTGAAGTTTATTACACTATGAAACCCATGAGAAAATATACAGATGGATAACATAGGTAACTAACTGTTCAGCTATTACTGTTTGGAGGAAACTGTGAGAAAGTATTGGATAAAATAACATTTAATAATCACAAATTAACTCAAAGGTATTATTTAATTCATAAATATACACTCACAGGGCCACTTTGTTAAGTACACCTGGCTAGTACCAGGTGGTCAGCAACATGGTCAGCGACAATACTCGGGAAGGCTGTGGTGTTTAAACAATGCTCAATTGGTATTCAGATTCCCAAAGTGGGCCAAGAAAATATCCCCCACACTATTACAAGGCAGGATGGAGCCATGCTTTCATGTTGTTTACACCAAATTCTTCACACCTCCGAATGTCATACCAGAAACTGAGACTCATCAGACCAGGCAACGCTTTTCCAGTCTTCTGTTGTCCAATTTTGATGAGCCCATGTGAATTGTAGTCTCAGTTTCCTGTTTGTAGCTGACAGAAGTGGCACTCACTATGGTTTCCAGAGAACTGCCACTCACTGGATATTTTCTCTTTTCCAGACCAATCTCTGTAAACCCTAAATCACCTCTACTACCCTACTAGCTCTATCTATGGGAGTGATAACAACTCATAATAGACATTTATTTGCTTTTAACATTAGAAGCATTTAGCCCAAAGACTGTATACAGAAAGTGGATATAGCCACCTTGGTGTCACCAATCTTGAGCTTCAAGTTTGGTATTTTTGCCATCACCAACTTGTTTTGTTGTTGTGTTTTTTTTCCCTGTTTGACCCAGAAATTACTACACTTGGACAAGAAGCTAGACAGGAACAAGGGGTGGATCTGATTAAGAACCTGAGGACACTATGCATGCCTAACTTTATCAGTCCTGCTCTAGTGACTGTTTTACTTTGTGAGCATCCAACCATCCATTCATTTATTTACTTCTGCTTATCCAGTTCAGGGCCACTGGGGGTGCTGGAGCATATCCCAGCTGTCATACGGCGGGGTGGGGTGCATCCTGGACAGATCACCAGACTAACAGCAGGGCTAACACATAGAGACAGATAACCATTCATGCTCACATTCACGCCTATGGCCAATTTAGATCAACAATAAACCTAACCCCATGCATATCTTTGGACTGTGGGAGAAGTACCCAGAGGGAACCCACATAAGTATGGGGAGAACATGCGAACTCCACACAGAGAGGCCCCAAGCCACAGCCCCATGAACAACAAACACAGACAGAAGGCCGACTGCAATCAAAGTTTGAGTGGAGTTTGAGAAAAATTATATGCATTTAAGACTCTGTCATCAGGATGAAATTGTATATTATACGCTTGTATTAGAGTAATATCATTGTTTGTCATCCATGAATACCAAGCAGGCAGGGGAGGTTGATGTGAGAACTGATCAGTGCATATGAGAAAAATATGCATAAAGCCAATTCAGAGCTTAAGCATCCAAACCAAGCCAGTGTAATTTGTTTAGTAAAATACAGTGGCCAACAAATAGCACAGCACAGTGCTATTTCTTGTGCAGAGGAGATGCATGTGTAATGGCTGAGGGTATACTATGCAGTGGCCTAAATCCTGACTGACAAATACAGTTATAGTTTTTCTAAGCATATAAATGTCTGTTATCCAGAAACTTCAGAATTTTAGGTGACAGTTATTCATAGTATCAGTGGAGTAGATAGCTGTCAAAACTCTTATATAACTATGTTAAAAAAAAATCAAAGATAAGTGCAAATATTATATAGATAGCTTGAAACTCCTTGTCTACAGATCATGTTTGAATCAAGATGTGAGTGAATAACTTCAGTCATTGATCTCTGATGCAATTTAAATGTGTAAGTAGAGGGTTTATTCTTTGTTGTGTATGTATCATTGATTTGTACTCACTCTCCCCAGATATACAACACCATTTATTCTCAGCTTTAAGCATTTATGCACATATGTTTTTTGCTTCTTTTTTGTAAATATGCAAAAGCTGTTCTCTTCATACATTAGTGGGCTTGTTATCATTATATCTACTAATCTTGAGTGCACATTGCTTCACATTCAGGGCATTTATTTGTGTGTTGGGTTTGATTGTAGTGTAACTAGGGCTTTTTGCAGATCAAAGGAAACAAGATGTGCAACATAATCTTCAGCTTCGCAACAAGTCACCCATTCTCTCTGTTTTCTTTTAAAGTTTGACATTTTGTGACTTTTTACTTACTTACTCTCAAAGCTCTGAGTGAATTTGCATATTTTTATTTCTGTAATTGGAAACACCCGGTTGTAAAGTTTCTTTGCCACCCACTGAAATCTTTGAAGGTTACATTTCATAACTGAATCAACATTGAGGGATTACCCATTAAAAAAAGGTGAAAAGCATCCAAAGTTGGTTTCATTTTAAACTTAGAAAGGGGCTCCTGCTGAAAACATTTTTCTTTGATGTTTGTATATGTATTTTTTCTCTGATTTGGCTCATCAAAGGAAATGGAAAAAGAATGAAGGGAGTGAAGGACAAGTTAAAAGTATGGAGTCTCTATTTATTTTCTCTTTTCTCAGCATTACATCACAGTGTCTTTAGCTTTATCATCAGCTATCTACATCAACGTCAGCAGTGGTCATTCATTTAATAATCTGACCTATGTTGTTGTCCTCTTGCAACCTTTTGCAGACATCCAAAAAATTGCTGTTCCTCTCTGAAGAACATGAAGAAGTAATGCAGCATTGATATAGTGCTCCAAAAACCTATTAGATGCTTAAATGTCACTTAACGCTTCTCTTCTCCTGCTGATTTTCTGGTTGTCACTTTTTGTATGCTGCTTAATGAAGGCAAAAAAAATCTATTGACTTTGATGGCAGTGTACCAATGCTTATATTTTTCCTAACCTCAAATGTTTTGTTTTACTTCCCTAAAGTTAAGATATCAGCCATAGAGAGTACATGGTGGGACCCCCTTTTGCCTTCAGAACTGCCTTAATGCTTTCAAAAAGGTGCTGGAAAAATTCCTCAGAGATTTTAAATCATATTGACATGATAGAATCACACAGATTTTTGCTCCAGAATTGTCGGCTACACATATATCAGTGAAGTGAATCTCCTGTTCCACCATGTCCCAAAAGGTGCTCTATTGGGCTGAGATCTGGTGACTGTGGAAATCATCTGAGTACAGTGAACTCATCGTCATGTTCAAGAAACAGGTTTGAGATGAGTTGAGCTATGTGAGACTGTGCATTATCCTGCTGGACGCAGCCATCAAAAGATTGGCTCGTTGTGGTCATAAAGGGATGGACATGGTCAGCAACAATACTGCATTTTAACGATGCTCAGTTGGTACTAAGGGGCCCAAAGTGTGCCAAGAAATATCCCCCACGTCATTACACTGCACTACACTAGCAGCCTGAACTGTTGATACAAAGCAGGATGGATCTTCATGTTGTTTATGCCAAGTTCAGATGCTACCATCCAAATGTCGCAGCAGAAATTGGGAGTCATCAGACCAGGAAACGTTTCTTCAATGAGGCTGTGTGAACTGTAGGCTCAGTTTCCTGTTCTTAGCTGACAGGAGTGGCACTCGGAGTGGTCTTCTGCTGCTGTAGCCCATCTGCTTCAAGGTTCAAAGTATTGTGCTTTCAGAGATGCTCTTCTGTATACCTTGGTTGCAATGAGTGGTTACTGTTGCCTTCCTATTATCTCGAAGCAGTCTGGCACCAACAACCATGCTACATTCAAAGTCATTTAAATCACCTTTCTTCCCCATTCTGATGCTCAGTTTGAACGTCAGCAGGTCGTCTTGTCCATGTCTAAATGCCTAAATGTAGATATATCATACATGCCTGATGGTATTTGTGTTATTAAGAAATTGAAAAGTTGTACCTAATAAAGTGACCAGTGACTGTATATCTAGATCACATTACGCTGAGTTTGTTATGAGCTCTGGAGGCTGCCTGGTTGTTTTTGTAGAAGGATCGTCTCTAATTGGTGTAGAGCCCAACCCCTTCATCCTTCCCCTCCTCCACCTCCTGTCTTTGTATCTCCAAACATGTTCCTCCACCTCTCTCTCCCTTCCCCGTTCCCTCATCCACTCATCTGTCCAACTGTCATTTGCCTGGCTGGTCTGTCTTTTCTGCACCTGACAGGTATAGCATATGGAAATATAGTTTATAATAGCAAGAAGCTTCAGGTGGATTGATTTGACCTCTCTGTGGAGCTGAGTAGCATCAGTGGTGTTTTTCATGTGGTATGTATAAGAAACACTTTTCACACATTGTGTATGTGTGTATCTTTTTTTTCTAGTAGTGTATCCTCAGATCATAAGGAGACAGGGAAATCGGTTAGACTACTGAAATATTTTTTTTTTTTAAGAATAACTATCAATGCAACTCGTGTTGATTTTCATTATGAAATTGCCTTTTGAATTAGTTGATGAGTTTTAAATTCAGTCCAAAACTTAAACATATTCAATTTGTGTAAGCGTCGCTGGGTCTTGGACCCAGGGTTCTGAGTTTTCAGTAAATTATTATTCTTTTGGTTTTGAGAATCATTTGTTTTGAGTTTCGTATTTTTCTTATAATGGTATTTTCTGGTTGGTTTCTTTATATTTATATTAGCTAGTTTTAGTTTCTTATCTAGTTCTGTTCATGGTAACAGTTTAGTTTATATTCACTTCCTTGTGTTTTGTGTCTTTAGTCTCTGTCTCTGTGTTTTGTTACTTCCCATTTTTATTGTGATAGTCTTTTGTCTCTTGTGCTTGGTGTTTAGTTTTACTTCATTTTGAATGATTACGTTCAGTTGTATTCCCACCTGCTACCTTTCCCATCATTATCCTGTGAGTTTATATATTGTCTGATTCTCTCCTTGTGCTTTGTCACGTCGTCCCTCGTGGTTGTGTGTTTCCTTGCCCTGTGTTCCCAGAGTTTTCTGCCTGGCGTATGTTTCAGTTTTCCTGTATTTTTGTGAATGACAGCATTAAATCTGATATTTTCAGTTCTACCTGTTTCCCGAGTCCTGAATTTGGGTCCACAACCTGTTTGCCACATCAGACACCTGACAATTTGCAATCTTATAGCACTGAAATAGAGCTCAAGGAGCTGGATCCAGCTTCATAAACCATTTAGTGAATAATGATTTATGCAGAATTGACTAATTGATGGATTTTTTTTACACGTTCATATACAGTTCACGATTTTCCATCCAGCACCTTTAATTTAAAATTGCTTATCAAGTAAAAAACTGGTCCATCCTTGCCTCACAGACATGACGTAGACTGAGAAACCACAAAGTATATTCTTAAGCCTAAATGGCCCTCTTTACTGTTAATTGGAAGCTTTTAAACACATTGTGAAGAGGTATTTCTCTGTATTTTCTGACTTTTATCAGGACTTTCCAGACTGGGCCATGAACCTATCATATGAGATGTCATAAATTTAAACTTTTCCATATTCCATAAAATGAGGCCGAACGTTGCTTTAGAATAATGGGGTAAAGATCAAAGAAAAAGCTGAACTCTGATACACTCGGCTCTCAGTGTGCTTGAGGAAACAAAAGGAAAACCCTCCTATTCATTAATTTTCTGACATGTATCCATATCCACAGCAAATTAGACGGCTACACTCATTCTTAATTATTAAGGCCCCTCATTTGTCAAACCGCTGATGACATCACAAGCTCTTTGTTGTTGCGGTGATATGTGATCCAGATAATATCGACGTGGAGACACTGGATACTCTTGTTTTGTGATTGAGGGTCTGGAGAATTGGTTGGTGGTGATGGGGGGGATTAAATCAACAGGAATTAAATGTCCAGCTAGTTACAAAGATGTCTATGATGTATGGACAACTTTATGGTGTTGAATTGCATTTTGAGCGTGCACACAAGTGAGCAGTGGAGTTTTCGCTGGAGTTAAGTTCAGGTTTTAATGTTAACCAGTCTCTCCTTAAGTTACAACTCAAAGTGACAAGTTTGAAGTTGAGGATGGATCAGCAGTGAATCAGACACTTCATTATCATGATATCACTTCCGTCTTATCTCTTCTCTTTTTCAATGTTTTGTTCACCTTCACTAGAGCAGGGAAGGGAGTTTTCTCAGCCATGAAGCTCGGCAAGATCAAGAGCTCTAAAGATGACCATAAGAAAGGTAGAACAATGTTTAAGCTACTGAAATGTATTAAAATTTCTGATCTGAAATTACTTTATTAATTATTTATTAATGCAAAGACTTAATTGTGTGTAGGCTTAAAAGTGGTGTAATCAGAATACATTTGAAAATACTCGAGGACTAAAATACCCACTGAGTTTTATTTGGTGATTTTTTTATTTATTTATTTATTTTTTAGATGAGCCAGCAGTCCTGGATATGGAGGACCTGGACAAGAAAGCAATGCGTCTTGCTGGCATGCTGGAACCAGACACCATCTCTTTGGCCTCTGTCACAGCTGTCACTACAGACATCTCCAATAAAAGGTTTTATTTAGTGACACGTGCATACATGACAAGACACAGCATTCAAATATAAGCAGACTTAGAGACATATTTCAGACCCTAATAGGTTATCTGTGTGGTGTAATATAGCGTGGAATTCTGAAACAAGCAGAAACTGTTGGAATCTGTTCTTTCAAAGGCAGACCCACAAGCTACCGCTATTAAAAATGCTTGACTTAAACTTTTATGAAGGCAGGCTTGTGTAAAATTAAGTACGGTCTGTATTTTGAGAGAGAGCTACCTGGAACCTGCAAAACGTCTCCAGTTGATGTAATGTGAATCTGTGTTCCAGCTTGATTATAAAAGAAAATCACAGTAAAGGCATCAACAAGGTCTCAAACAGCTAATGTTCAGTCACTCTAGGGAGAACACAGCGCAACCAAAATGATTGCAATCACATGAAATGAACTTGCGATCTTGTTCCTTTTGAAATGGTTGCCACGAAAAGGGTCTGCGACCACGTACAGTCAGTAGCCATCTACAAATTGACTTTAGTGCATCCAAGTGGAGTCAGTCTGCTATCCCTTTGTCATTGAATGGGGTCATGTTGGCAATTACATGCAATTTGTTTGTGATAATACAGTGATTACTTGTGATGAATAGGCAAAAATTGCAAATCTGTTACCGTCTACATGCACAGAAATTCACATGAACTATTTACATTCAGAGTCCAGCCAGAACCTCATAGATTTGAAACACAGTGACACAGTTGCTGCAGGACAGCGATTTAACTGCAAATTGACATAGGTGCTTTTATATAAGAATATAACCAGGATACAACCAGTTGGCAACCAGGCAAGAGATGCATCACAGATGAGTTGCACTTATTGGCACAGACTCACTCAGATTAATTACGTGTTAGCAATCTGTCTGTCTTTATAAATTAGGTAGCAATTGTTTGCAAGCCCAATGCCTAGTCACAAGGACGCTGTCATCCTATTTTTACTCTAGTGTGATTCATGCGGCTAAATAAGTTGCACAGTGTTACATCTACATATTTCTAGATTTAAATGTATTATGTTTAAGATTCACACTTAGAATTATATTTGTGTCAGGCCTTTTGTCTGTCAATTTGCTGTAGAAAAAACACAGATTGTGTTGATTTCTTCAGATCAAAGCCAGATATCAAGATGGAACCAAGCTCTGGACGACCAGTGGATTATCAGGTGTGTTTTTGCATGTAGATGTGGGTTTGAGGGTCAGTCTGTCTATCCACCTCTATAGTTTTGTGATCCCCAATCTGCTTAGCCTCATGGTTTAATTTTTTTGAAATTATGCTTACTTTCTTTTTTGAGGATGGTTACATTCAAAGAACGTGCCACTCTCATACTTGTGTGCAACAGATGTATCCACTGAAAGAGTAATGGCATCTGGTGGCCATTAAGTTACCTCTACCTAAAAAATCTTACAAGGTGGAAACAGCTACCCCAGCTTTTTCCAAAGTTTAAAAGACCTTGGAGCAATTGTGGGCTTCAGGCCAACTAATTAACATGTCCACTCTCATTTCCTCTTGTTAATATCACGTTATCTCACTGCAGTCAGTTAGCTTATAGTGCAAAGGCTGAAAGCAGAGCAGCCCAGCTTGCTGGTTTCTCTCTAAAAGAAGACTACAACTCAGCTCGCAAATTAACACATTGTATCTCATTTTTTTCACAAAATAAAGTTTCAAAATTACAGTTTACTCTCTTACAAAGGGATTGTGTCAAGCTGCGTGTGGACTATTGATATGACCACTGATATTGGATGTGTATTTGTGTACTTTACAATCACAGCTGTTTGCCTGCTATGACTACCACTCTAAATTTATTCATCGTTACATCAATAAACACATAAACAGAACACAATGTAACTTTGCTGCAATGCTAGCCCATGGCCTATTTTCATGACCTATTTTAAATTTTTAAAAAAAGAATACTTTTGTACACCAGCCTGAAATCCTGGTGTAATCATGAGCAGCAGGCTCCCCACCTCTTTCTCTCTTTTTTTGTTTCGCTTGGTTCCTCTTCATCAACCTAAGACTAATTAAACCGGAGGGATATTTGAATGTAGAAACCTTCAGCTGGGATCTAGTCTGTCCATAAGCAGCTACATTGCCTTAGCCTGGGGAGATGTTAGAGTAAAATAACAGGCTAAACTATTCTGTTCTGACAAAAGCCCTCACAGCTTTTCATCATTAGTTTGTGAAAGATGGGTCTGGATTGTTTTTCTTTGAATTGTTCTCAGGGTAATTACTGAACAGTTGAATTATTTATAGTGATAATGTTGCTGCTTTCTGACTCGCTGTTGTAAAAAGATCAGCTTGTTTAAGGTTTTATAGTCAGATCTGATGCATTATTGTCTCTCATCAGATCAGCATCACAGTGATCGAGGCCAGACAGCTAATAGGCCTCAACATGGACCCTGTGGTGTGTGTGGAGATTGGAGATGACAAGAAGTACACATCTATGAAGGAGTCTACCAACTGTCCATACTACAATGAGGTGAGACAGTTTAAGCTTTTTCCCTCTGAAAGTAACAAATCTGTGCATATTTATCATCTGACTCTGCAGAAGAGCCTCTCATCTCTGTGGAGCGTTTTTGCTTCTTTCGGTTCACTATTTTGGTTTTCAAACAGCAATTCTACTGTTTTGTCCCACAAGAAAAAACCCAACACAAATCAACTGAACATATGGGTTGTTTAGGCAAAGCTAGTGAGAGCAGTTGTTTCTCAAGATGAAGTCATCAGTCAGCCTTTTTCCTCCTTCCCTACAACACTGACATTCATTAATATGCAGAGAACAGTAGAGGATAGGAGCAGTGTTCTCTTTGATAGTGTAATGTTGTAATGATTTATTGACTAGTACACAATACACTAAATTGAAGAGTGTTAGTAGCAATTGTAAGGTGATGAGGATCGTGCAGAGCTCAGTCTCTTTGTTGTGCACCGCAGGGGGTGAAAGTGGCAGTCTGTTATCGATTGTCTGAGGATCCCCATAAACAGACAAACTGTAAACCAGAGTAATCAAGATAATAGTGCTTCAAGCTTTCTGTCTTTGTGTCCAAACTGATTCAGTTCCAGCTTGTTCTGTATCTGTGCTATTTCAGATAGCAGTACATTTCTCTGCAGTAAGATTCCTAAATTGTCTGCAGTGGGAAAATTCACCAGTCATCAATCATTTTAAGTCATAATTATGAAAAACACATGATTTTGAAAAAATAAACTAACTTAATACACTCACCCACCACCTTACTAGGTATGTATTGCTAGTGGTAGAATGAAGTAACATATATACACTCACCAGACACTTTATTAGGTACACCTTGCTAACACTGTGTTGGAGCTCATTTTGCCTTTAGAACTACCATAAATAGATTCAACAAAGTCCTTGAAACATTCCTCAGAGATTTTGGTCCAAATTCACATGATAGCATCACACAGTTGCTGCAGATTTGTCAGCTGCACATCCATGATGTGAATTTCCAGTTACACCACATCCCAAAGTTGCTCTATTGGATTGACATCTGGTGACTGTGGAGACCGTTTGAGTATAGTGAACTCATTGTCATGTTCAAGAAACCAGTTTGAGATTATTTGAGCTTTGTGACATGGTACATTATCCTGCTGGAAGCAGCCATCAGAAGATGGGCTTCCTGTGGGCATAAAGGAATGGACATAGTCAGCAACAATACTAAGGTAGGCCGCAGCATTTTAATGATGCTCAATTGGTACTAAGGGGCCCAAAATGTTCCAAGAGAATATATCTCACACCATTACAAGAGCAGCAGTCACATGATGAAATGTTTATATAAGGCAGAATGGATCCATGCTTTATGTTGTTTATCTGTCTGTGTAGGTTCTTAGTCATCCAGGACGTGGTAGTCTAAGGGTTTGAAAGAAGGCAACTGGACTTCTTTAAGTTGTTTGAAGACGTTTCACCTTTCATCCAAAAGGCTTCTTCAGTTCTAAAACCAAATAGTGGAGAGTCCCAGGTATTTAAACCCTAGTGGGGGTTGTCTCTTGAGTGGTGGTCGTTAACCCACTACTGATCATGTGAGTCGTCACATGAGCCAAGGTGTGAAAAAAGGTGTGGGTCATTACCACCACAGGTTTCGGGTGAAACCTGTGAGACCTTGCCCCAACCTATCATGTGACCTATTGAGG
>VUQS01046686.1:0-10698 GCA_015108495.1 Heterochromis multidens
GAATGAGAATCGGCACCTCCAAGTCTGAGGCCATGGTCCTCAGCCGGAAAAGGGTGGAATGCCCACTCCGTGCCAGGGACAAGTCGCTGCCCCAAGTGGAGGAGTTTAAGTATCTCGGGGATACTTTCAGCACATTCAGCAGGAGATTGACAGACAGATTGGGGCTTCGGCTGCAGTGATGTGGACGCTGTATCGGTCCATTGTGGTAAAGAGAGAGCTGAGCGTAAAAGCGAAGCTCTCGGTTTACTGGTCGATCTACGTCCCTACCCTCACCTATGGCCACGAGCTTTGGGCAGTGACCGAAAGGACGAGATCACGGATACAAGCAGCAGGAATGAGCTTTCTCCGAAGGGTGGCTGGCCTCTCCCTTAAAGATAGGGTGATGAGCTCAGCCATCCAGGAGGGGCTCAGAGTAGAGCTGCTACTCCTCCACATCAAAAGGAGCCAGTTGAGGTGGTTCGGGCATCTGACAAGGATGACTCCTGGGCGCCTTCTGGGGGAGGCCCTCCCACCGGGGCAGACCTTGGACAAGCTCGAGAGATTATATCTCTCGGCTGGCCTGGGAACGCCTCGGTGTTCCTCCAGATAAGCTGGAGGAGGTGGCTGGGGTGAGGGAGGTCTGGGCTTCTCTGCTTAGGCTGCTGCCCCCGCGACCCGGCCCCGGATAAGCAGAAGAAAATGGATGGATGGATGGATGGATGGATATATTAAAGCAAGACTTACCTTTAAAGAAAGCAAATTTCCCATCTTCCCTTTCAAAAGCAGCATTAATATGAGTGGGCAACCCCCTCCAAAACTGACCAATTGGCATTGGGTATCCATCCAACACATGGTTATTACGCACCCGCCAGAACCACTTATCCTGAAAGAAGGACAAAAAAATAATTCTAACAGTCTGCAAGACAAATTACATCAAAATGGTCCAAATGTTCTCAAGCAGCTTTGTACCTTGAACACAAACATTTCTCCCCTGAGGATGGCGATGGTGTCAAAGTGTCCATCGCAGATGTTGGGGCCAAAGCGAGGCTTGTCTGGTGAATATGGGGGATCCGGGGGGTGGTAAGGTGGACGCGGTGTTACAGGTGGGGGCTGAGGTCCTGATCCTGACCCTTTGTAAGCAAGGACATCAAAGAATTCTTTAAGTGACCAAACCTTAACTCTATAGCAAGGAAGTAATCATTGCAGCTAGGGTTTTGAACAAAAATCTGTTTTATCCATCTTTGGGAAGCTGTTTTATATGCAGCAATTTACAGTGTAATGTTTCAGTTTACTCTTTCCACTCCAAACACTTGATAGTGACTACAGTTATGCAGAATTATAGTGATTAACTGACACACCATAAAGCTGCTGAATGCCTCTGCGGTCATCGTCTGGAAGTTGGAAGTTCTCAGTGTCCATCCACTGGTAGAAGGGAGCCATGATGGCTGAGGGATCATTAGAGTGCTCAAGACCCATAGCGTGACCAAGTTCATGCACCGCGACAAGGAAAACATCATTCCCTGTAATAGCATCAACAACAAAGCACAGTTTAATCACTTTTTCTTAAATTAGAAACATGAAAAAGAGAATTTTGAAACCTACAGGAGAATGGGGAGAAAATGCTGCTTCCTCATTTTCAAGTGACTCAGAAGCACACATGTAAGTAGCTAAAAATAAAATCATCAGCAGCTCATGTGAAGATGTGTTAGACTCGAGGAACTGACGCTGCAGTTTGTGTGTCTGCTGCATTTTCACACACATATTCAATGCCTCAAGTGTACTGACAAGCCTGAGCCTGTTGTGGCTAAGGTTTTGCTTTTGATAGAAAAACAGAGTCAGAAGTCCCTCCCAACATTTAAGCTTTTCTTGTGTCAGGTTTTTGGGAGTTAGTGCAGAAAAAAAATCCCTCATCTATTAAAATTTCAGTTTCAACATGAAACGTTACCTAACAGGTCCCGGTTTCCAATTGTCCACGGCTCAGCCGCATCAAAGTGGGTGTCTCCACCGATGCCAGTGCTAGGAAAATAAGCATGTGCCAGGAATCCCCCCTCGCCATCAAATGGGCTGCTGTCACCATGGAAACCCTCAGCAAAGAATATCATGATGTCGGCAAACTCTTCCACTTTGTCCCGTATGTAGCTGTAGGGAATTTCCCGGAAACGAAGCGGGGTGACGCTCTCCCACACCCTGAAGGCCTTCTTGATGGCCTCATGGGTCTCATACTCACCCACCTTCGGGGTGTAGTTCTGTATACTAAACAGTGTGTTAAAAAGGCGAGACAGACAGTTAATTCCTTTTCACAGAAACATAATTGCAGGTTGCTCTGTGTTTATTTCGTGACTTACGAGAAAGTGATCTCTGTCTTGGGCCACTTCAGGCCCTGGATGGCGTACCGCTTCCTCCTCAGGTTGCTCTTGAGCTCAGCACCAAACTTATCAGGGACGCCACAGCGTGGTCGCTTCATCGCCCTGCCAGACAGTAGACACACTCCACTCATGACAAAGTAAGCTTAAATCTGTTTGAGTTTAGCTGCACTTAAGCTATACGCAGAAAAAAAAAACTGTTTGATACTCACTCGACGGTGTTCGCATCAAAGGTCCCAGTGATGGTGAGGCCATAGAACCTCTGCATGGCAGCAATGGCAGAAGAGATGGAGTTTGGGGAGCGGAGGGCATGGGTCCTCAAGTCCCCTGGGGGAAGATAGCCATACTGTTGTAGCCACGACTGCAGTGCAAAGCAGAAAAAAAAAGGAAACTTGATGAGAAGTATTGCAAAATATAGCAAGGAAATTCCACTTTTAGTGCAGACACAAACATGAAAAACAGACACCAAAACACTCCATGTCACCTGATTTTTGTTCGGTATAATGTTGATCATCATCCATTACTGGGAATATAAGAACAGGATGTTTTCCTGCGACTGCAATGAAAACACATTCCACACCGACAGCAAGCCCTTAAATAACTTCTCTCTGTGTTTTTGTATCTTGTAGCCAGAGGGACCAACATCAGTTTCAAGCAACTGGCATGTCTCCATTTCATGACTAAACATAAAAGCTATTCAACCATCAACACTGGATGCTTCAGTGAGTGTGGACTGAAACTAGAACTTGCCTGAGGAGCCAAAAAAGCTTAAGACAAGGATAGTTCAGGTTTCGACAAAAACCCTGACATAGACACTGAATGAGGACGGCTCCCTCAAAGAGTTACACTTTAACACTGACGTTATTCTGTACCTACTTGTGTGCAGGCTACATCACTTATAACTAAAGTCATCGAGTTGGTACAATTCATACATGAACGCGTTTTTTTAAACCATTTGGAGCCCATATTATGATGGTCACTGAGTTCTCTGGTGCTCCAGATCCCTTGCTCTCAGCTAAACTTGACCTTATTTTCCCCTGGAAACCCATTTGCCTGCGGTGCTGGTTTGACATTTGGATTGGTGCCGGCAGCTCTGCTACGCACCTCTCCCACACAGCTTCTCCTAAACTTCTTCCTTCTCAAGCTAGAGTCGAAAAATAATACTGAGGCCATTGTGAGCGTGGTGGAAACCAAGACCACTTTGATATTCTGCTGTACACAGTCACTTTGTAAGCTTGTCATGCACATTCAGGATTTATTTTATGGTTTGGATCTACTGACGACTTTTGTCTTTGTATGGCAGCGCTTGATTTGACTTAGTGGGATCTATTATTTTTATTTTTATGGATTCAAAAATACAGGCGTAGTAGGTGTATGTATGTGCGGAGAACGAGATTGGGAAAGAGAAGAGAAAAAGATAGGGAGTGTCCCAGGGTTAGACTTAGGCCTTGGGCAACCTCAGTTGAGGTCTCCAGTCAAGCAGTAAAGTCAGTCAGTAATTTAACTGGGAATTTCTTCCTAGTCGCATCCAAACCTCAAAGTCAAACTCTTCCCCCCGGCGTTCATGTCTCTGTCTTCGCCTCTTCACTCCACCCCTTCTCCTCTGCCTCATCCCTCTCTTATGGAAAACCCACAGACTTGAGGGTAAATACGCATGAACAACCACACCCTGAGCCACTCGATTATTGTTCTTAATGCCTATCTGCTGCTAATGGCTGTTAAATACAGTTAAGGTGAAATAAATCAACTCCCTTATTTCAGTGTGAAAATGTAAAGCAAGTGAATGTGCTGACATGGTTATCTGACTCTGCTTTAGGTCAGTCTGTGAGTCTTTATCATAGCTGTATTAAAGCCCCTGACATTCATTCAGCTTTGCTAAGTTTGGCTCTGAGCTGAATGGCAGCTTTGGAGGCCCTTGAAAGTCTAATCTCTCCCTCTCTGTCTGTCCTAGGGAGACATGGAGGTCTAAGTGTTTAGACTTTACTCCTGAATGAGCCCTTTCTGGTTTTGACTTGCCCGTGGAGCTCCAGTGGACACATAAAGAGTCACTGTTACAGCACAGCTACATGAGGGGGGAAAAGAGGAGCACAAGGAAGGAAAGATGAAGGTTAGTTGGATTTAGAAGTTGTAATTAACAGTCATAATGAAATGCCTGCAGTTTGCTCGGATAAATAAATAAAGGTTTTGCTTGTCCCGGAGTCAAATACAACCATTACAACCATTAGCACCCCAGAACTTGGATAATTTGCTGCAAATGTAAGAGATTTTAAGGCCTGATTTGAGTTTGAAACCTTATTCTTCCAGTTCACACATTCCCTGTTTTCTTTTCTACAAAAGTCCTGATTTTGTCCTCGGCTCAGTCAAAAGGCTGCTGTTGAATGACACTGAACACTTGTTTTAACTTTAAGGCTCCCACGCCTTATTCATGGGTCCCACAGGTGACTCTGACAAAGTCTCATTCACTGTCGCACCAGACTATTTTTGTCCACACTAATAAGTGGAGTAACTAAAGCAGCAGCAGGAAGAGGAAGTGGCCAGTATTTACAGTAACATAAGAGATGACGGTCCAAACTAATACAGTCTTTTGATGTACAGCAGTGGTTTCCAGCTGTTTTGTTTTTTTGTCAGTAACGCTCACAGATATTCTCTTATTGACTATTCATAATTTTAAAGCTAGCTAAAATGATATGTTAACTGTTTAAACTCCTTTACTTGCTAAATAACTGTTTTTAATTATAGATTGCTGGCAGGGAGTGTAAAACATGGAGGTGCAACAACTGACTTAGTACTTTTTAATCCATTAACTATAATTTGACTAATGAGTAACACTTTAAAGTGATGTCTGGAAGCATTTGTGTTAAACTTATTCATCACCCCTTGATATTTACCAATTCAATTCAATTTTATTTATATAACACCAAATCACAACAACAGTTGCCTCAAAGTGCTTTATATTGTAGGTAAAACCCCAACAATCAGACAACTCCCTATGAGCAAGCACTTGGCGACAGTGGGAAGGAAAAACTCCCTTTTAACAGGAAGAAACTTGTGGCAGAACCAGGCTCAGGGAGGGGCAGCCATCTGCCGCGACCGGCTCGGGGGTAAGACAAAACAGTGCACAAACTTAAAAAAGTGCGGAGCAAAGGAACTTTGCCAGTCCAGGACTCTGATGTAAAGCTCACTCATATGCAGTACCTGACTTTATTGTTTAATGGAAGAGCTACAAGAATCAAACAGTGTTTGCTATAGATGTTTCTAGGCAGTGTGCTCATTTTGCATAGGATGAGAAAAGGAGGAGAAGAAGACGTAGGCATAGTGAGTCAGTTGTTCCGTTTGGTGAAGGCCAATGGAAAGAAACTGGTCAACAGAGATGGGAGTCCAACTGAGGCATGCTCAGTAATACAGCGCGTGCACAGAGCAGGAGATCTCGTCATTACATATCCACTCACTCTGTCCAGAAAGCTGCAATAATCTGTCACATGTCTTAAATGTATGAAATTATGACTCCCACTTTACTTGCAACAACAGTGTTGTGGGCCTTTAGTGTCTGCCTGTGTGTGCATCAGGGAGTTTATTGTGGGTAGGATCACTGCAATACCTTATTAACTTTTTCATTTTCTTTCTCCACTGTATGAACGTTTGCCTGCTATGCTTACACTCTTGCTTCAGGATGGCATTTACAACCTCTCTGACCCCTCCGGCCAACAGCTCCTGAGCACACACACAGAAACCCGTTTCAGTTTTGTGTAATCCCCCAGCTGTTGTCTATTAAAACAACCTCTCTCCAGCCAACACCAGTAAGACCCGATGACACAAGAGTGGAAAAATTCATCTCTGCCAGTGTCATTTGAGGAGTCAGTCAATCCCAAGCAGAACTCGATGGAAGAATTTTTGTCTAAAAAAATCTGGCCTGCTTCTTTTATGAACAGGAAATGAGGTAATGACTTTGAGCATTACCTTATTTTCAGTTTACACCTTTCCTCAAGGAAACTGCCCGAAGGCCACCCACTGCTGAGTATTATAACAATGGTTTGCTGGGAAAACTACAAACTATTCCTTCCTTTCTTTTCTTCCTTCCTCTAAATTACTAACAAGACTAGTCCAGCATGGGACTAGTGTAAAGTTACCAGTTTAATTGTTCTCTTTGTGAACAGAGGGAATGTGACATACAGTATACTTACACAGGATGTGTGCATGACAACTATGATCTACATCTTGTCTTATTCAGTTGGATAGTTGCTTCATTTTCCATCTTTTCTGAAAAGATTGCATCACCCCCATCTACACAATAGCCCCCTTTCTGGTCTGCAACAGTCTCCTCAGTGTCCTCCCTGCCTCGCTTTCATCATCTCATTACATGACAATTTCATGACAATCAGATACAAGCTGAAGTCATTCTTTGTAGTGAATGACCTCGGCTTGTAGCCATGTCTGCAAATTTGTGCACAGGAAAAAAAAAAATCATGTGTGTGTGATAGGCAGGTGGTTGCTGACACACCAAACTGCCCACTTCCTGTCTCTACCACACACCACAGAAAATGACTTGTGTCCACACAACCTCTATCTCACCGGAACAGACCCACTGACCAACATGCAACCAGTGATCTCATTTGTTTTATTGTTAATTAAAAAAAAAATCATCCTACACAGGGGCAGAACTGAGCAGAGATACTGCTGACTTGTGGGTTTGTGGAGGCAGCAAATGAGGTCAGATTTCTTCAGTTGTATGGAGAATTTGGTCTTATGTAATAAAACAAAACAAAACACAAAAAAACAGCACTTTTTGACCATAACTTAACTAGAGATGTAAAGTCCCGGTTCCTGTGATACAGACATTTGTCATGTTTAACATCCTCATTAACATCCTTATTGACTGATGCTATTCTTGATGAATCTGATGATAGGAAATTTTTTTTTTTTTTGCATGACTAACTATTTTCCAAAGAGATAAAATAGGCGAGGCATTATTTTATTTGCTACATCACATATTTGCTACAAGGGACCTATTATGCTCTTCCTTATTTTCTGTCAAATATATATACTGTGGTGGATACTCATATTTAACAAGGCCAAAGTTTCAAATGATGAGATCAGTGTTTGCACAAGTAATCCCTGTTGGCCAAAATCTCAGACTTCAGACTGCTCTAAATACTGGGTTTCAAGTATGTTTTCTCCTCTTGGCTTCTTATGATGTAAGCATCATGGGATATCCCTAATATGGTCATCTCAGGTACACAGCTCTGTTTGGGAAATTTAGTCAGTCAGAAGGCAGCTGGCTTGATGGGGCAGTGGCCTTAACTCTTTACCCCTTGAAAGCCTACTAGGAGTAACCCTTGAAGCTCTTGTCTGAACTGAGCAGTTTCTGTCATATTTCAGGCCTGCTTACAGAACAAAATGACTGGGTGTGCATCAGAGGTTAGTGACGGTGGTCTCTACCTATGCAGCTACCCTTGGAAAAACCCAGGAACTATTCTAATGGTCGTCAAACCACATCTTTATTGATATATATCGAGGTGTCAAAACTTACAGGGGACGTTGTCAAATGTCGTCTTTATGGTGGAAAGAGTTAAAGGGCGAGGAGCTAAAAGTGGCTTTTTTCAGATAGCACATGAACTGAGTGATAAATAAGATGAATGAGAATTAGTATTCTGAATTAATCAGATTAAATCCCTACTTTTTAGTTAGACTTTACCATACTTGTGGGTCACACTGGTAGCAAACTCACTAATTATGAGAAAACTCTGCACTGTAGTGTATTGGTTGTTAAAATGTGCAGTAACTGATGTGGAAAAATTCCTTGAAATTTGCATGCCTTAAAGCAACTGACTTAGCCACAAGCCCATCTTTACAAAAAAATACAGATGTAAGCAAATCTTTCCCTGAATCAGAAAATATCATCACTTAGGTTTATTGTTGTATAGTTTGTGCGGAACAACAGTTAAAATTGTTGTGAATGATGTAGGCGACACAATGTTTACATTTTACAGATTGTGCTTTACAGTCTCTTGTCTAATGTAGGTCAATTGAGTAACTCTGCACCGTTTTCTTCCACTGGCACAGCTGAAGTTATAATAGCATCGGTCACAGGCAGGATACAGCAATTAGAGAGACTTTAGGCGCCACTGTATGGCCTACCAAAAATCTGAATTCTTTGATCTTCTGTGCAAGCAAGATCACACAGTATTTTTGTAATGGCACTGAAGGAAGCAGGTGTGCAGGAGTATCATAACAAAGTCACTTCCTGCAACATTAACACAGAACTTCCTAAGTTTGCTCTGGCTATGGGATTTGAGGGCTGCTGATTCTGCAAAAAGAAAAGATCGAAACAGACTGTAGCTGAACAAATAAGATTAGAACAAAACAGAAGAGAAAGGAGCAGATGTGAACAGGAGGGGGAAAATCTCAGCTGTATCTTCCATGATGTATGATAGTATTCAGTGCTGGTACTGGAAGAAATTGGAAGCCTTTTAGTGTTCAATCTGTTGTGTTTTTCCACAGATGAAAAAGGGTGAGATGCTGCAGAGCCTCTTCTTTTTTTTAAACTTACCTCCCCCTGTAGTGGGCTGCTCAGACATAATTCAGGACAGATGTCAACAATTACATTTCCCCATCCCTTTGAATAAAATTGCACCCACAACTCTCAATCCCTCAGTCCATTCCCACAAAAATTACCTCAGTCTCTGCAGCGACCACAATACAAGCTAATGCATTTCTTTTGCTCTGGCTCCGCTGCTTTTGCCCTCTCAGCATTTCTGTGTTTTCACGAGCGCTATCCTCATTAAAGGCTGCTTCCTCTAACCCAGGGTCAAAGCCCATTTCCCATATCCCTGTGCCAACAACAGTCAACTGCAGAAATGACCAGGATGCAAAGTTCTAACAAATCCTGCCTAGCAGCTATAAAACAAGGTCCATGAAATAATAGATCTTGCACGCAAATTTCAAAGATGAACATAATAAATGAAGTATAGAGTATGGATCATTTACTCATACTTGGAAACAGATTTCCTAAACTTTTAGTATATGTCAGTGTCCTTTCTTTATTTTATCGCATCTGTCTAACATTATCAATTGTTTCTGCTTAATTCCTCAACTCTGAGTGTATTTATTTGTCTCTTTCGGGCATATCTATGTTCCTGTATATGTATACATGAGGTATGCATTTATGGAATATTGATCCAGTTTTAATCCTGTTTATATTTATCTAGCTTAAATCTTCAAATGTCCATTCATTTTTCTATAACTCTAGTCCTGCATTCTGCATGTTTTCCTCACCTCTGGATTGAATTGTCGCTCTGTCGCTCCCTGTGCGCACAGATCCCACACCACCGCCAGCAGCAGCAGTCGGACGATCGATTTCAGCTCTGGTGCCATCATTCGACTCTCAAAAAAGTTAACAAAAGAAGAAGAGGTCCTCGTGAAGGTCGCGCAATTATCTCTATGGTTTTTGTCAGAACATTATCTGAAAAAAAGTATCCCATGCGCGAAATTTAGGGCGTGCGTAAGATCAACTTCGCGCAAAACGCAAAATCAAAAACCAAAAAAAAAATTCCCTGTGCAACTAGTTGCCAGAGTTATTTAAACCATTAGATGTAGTTGCCAGTATGTACATTCTTCTCGTTTTTTATTGAATTAGCAGGCCTACTATCGGAGGTTACTGGAAGCGAGAACTCTGCAAAGGGGCTCTGGAGCTGCAAGCGATGCGTATTTTATGTCCAAATTCAGCTTGCGCTCTGCTCCCAATGTTGCAACCGACTTTGATGGAACAGTCTTTACTCCTCCTGTCCTCTTTTTCTTGTCGGTTTATTTTGATCCCCTCTCTCTCCTCTGCAGACGTGGTAGTTGATAGCCTACTTTAGCTGGAAAGTAGAGCGACGTTAACCACCTCAGCACCCCCCCTCCTAAATAAGCCCGCCCCTCCCCCGGAATCAACCGGATGACCCATCGGACTTGGCACGGCTCCCTGCCGGGACTAAAGCGTTAATGCTCACTAAAATGTAGGAAACCGTTGTTATTTACAGAAAAGAGCAGCGCAAACGATGTGCCAAATAATAACAAAAGACTCACCAAAAAGCAATTTGGACCACAGTAAAACAACAATTCGAAGTTTCTCTAAGAATGTTTTCGAGATGCGGCCATTTTAGGGCGATCGGTCAATGCACTCATCTGCTTCCATGAATATCTTACAATAACAGATCATCTATTAAACCAACTCTTAAATTTAAAGCAGCCCTTTACCCTAAAGCCTCATTTCAAGCCAAATATAATACACTATTGTATTGCTGTTTTTAATGTATTTTAAGCGTAACAAATAATTTTCTATTATACTGATTCTTATAGTGTGGTAAAAAAAAAAAAA
>VUQS01046686.1:11556-36396 GCA_015108495.1 Heterochromis multidens
TGCTATACCCCCCCGCCCCCCTAGTAACACATTCATATTGTTGACCTTGTTGGCTTTTACAAAGCAAGATGTAATTTTCATCTACTAATTTATTTACTCATCCTTATCAGCAGAAAGGATCCTCTGGATATGAAAAATACATAGGTTGGTTGTAGCATTTGCCAAAATATTTTCTTTTGGTTAGCTTGAGTCTCCTTTGGTGCCAGATGGATGAGATTTGGTACATGGCATAACAGAATC
Organism: Heterochromis multidens; assembly: GCA_015108495.1. Taxonomy (NCBI): domain Eukaryota; kingdom Metazoa; phylum Chordata; class Actinopteri; order Cichliformes; family Cichlidae; genus Heterochromis; species Heterochromis multidens. The sequence goes on from VUQS01046686.1 coordinate 11,797, forward strand.
AAAATGTTTACATGTTTACAACACTACAAAAAACTGTTTAAACTAGTTATTGTAGCTTCCTTTCCAATGATTCATTAAGCTGATAATGTCAGATTTATCTATCTGGGCGTTTAAACAAACTATGAATTATGACCCAGGTCTGGCATGAAACCATACAACAGGAATACTCTTTCTTAATATCCGAACATATCATTGTTTCTGTTTTACTCTGTTAAGAACTTCAGACAGACAATGGTAGTTTCACTTTTTAACAAATCCAGCAATAACTGGGCTAATTTTGTTACTTCTTGAATATATATATTTTTATTTGCACTACAGCTGTCTCTTTTTTATTACAACAGGACCAAGCTGATTGACTCACAACTTTAAATATACAAACATATTATTCTGACTATCATTGACAGGCAACCTGAAATGTGTTAAGGAAGCAGTACTATGGATATGCCCGTACAGTTACACCAAGACGTAAACAACGATCAAAAACACCATAACATTTATCAGCCAGTCACGCTGATGTGAGTTATGAGCCTTCACTGGACTCTTCCCCAGCTTCCTCGAGGGCTCTTGGATCCATCTGTGACAGAACAGGAGATTTTGCCGACTCATTTTCTCCTCGGCCTGCAGTTGTTGGATCATCGGTTGGCTCGGTGCTGGTGTTGAGAAATGCTTGATACTGGTTCCAGAAGCCTGCTGAGCTCCTGGTGGCTGGAATGTTTGAGGAAGTCATAGATGTAGAAGAAGGAAGTTGGTCAGTGGAGGAACGACGACTCCGGGCTGACGGACGTGATGTTTTGGTTACCACACCATGATGCTTCATGTGCCCCTGAGAATTAATGGAGTCGAAAGATTTTTTATTCATAATCATAATCTTGATAAGGCTTAGAATTTGGGTAGGCTAAAATGACTAAAATTATACAGCACAAGTAATTTTAGGGTCCAGGACAAAATGCTTACTATGTTGATCTTTTATTTCTGAATCTCTATTGCTAAGATGTGCTGTTTTGTTAAAGCTGAAAATGAGTGTTTCACCCTCCTAAAAAACAGCTTTGTTCTACACAATAACTCTGCCAACATATTTATACATCTTATTGATAGAAATTTATTTTGTATGGCACAACTTTTTCCTTACCTTCAGTCCACTGCGACTGGCGTACTCTTTTCCACACTCAGCACAGCAATAAGTCTTCTTCTCAGGACGAGAAATTGGAGATGGGAGGGTTGGAGCGAGGTTAATGGGGCCAGAAGCATCCAGCATTTCACTTGAGCCCAATCCACTTATGCCATCCACCCGCTCTTCCCTCCCATATGAACTAAAATGAAAGCTCTGACGTGTCTCTCTTACAAAAGTGGCTGCTCTCTGGTGTCCACCCCTTACTTCAGCGCCAGTGGTGTCTGTATCCTCCAAAGTGGGCGTCAGCTTGGGTTCCCCTTCTGGCACAGTTGCTTGGTCTTGCTTTGGTGTTGTGGGTGGAGATGAGAGATCTTTATCTTCTTTTATGGGCTCTGATGATTGGGGCCTTGGAGAGACTGAGTCTGATTCCAAGGTTGTTGTTGTACTACCATCACAAAGGTTGGGGTTAGAGGTGGTGCTGGGACAGGTGTAGGAAAAGGGATCATCAAGAGCAGGCGTGCTTTGTATGGCCTCTACATTTGATTTAGAGCCAAGGAAGGCATCAGAAGAGGTAGATACTTCATCCTCTCCACAGTCCACCTCAGTAGCAGTAGGTGATACTGCGGTTTTGGTAACACTGGAAGTAAATGGTGAAGGGGTTGATTTTGGAAGATTGAAATCGACAGTGGCTTGATGAACTTGGCTGTCTTCGCCAACTATTGATGCTTGCTCCGTCTGCTGCAATGCTGGCAAAGGGACACTGACAGAAAGCACAGGGGGGTCTGCACTGCCTGGTGGTGGAGTCTGTGTGGTGGGATTCATAAAGGGGTCAGGGCTAAGGTCAGAGGGGGGAATGTGGTCTGGGCTGGAGGGTGCAGACTTGCTGGGATTTTTAGTGAACTCAGCTGATTTCATACTATCAGAGACAGGGACCGAGCCAACTGTTGCAGTATTAGCTTGTGGGGTTGGAGCTATGCTCTTAGAATGGCCTGCTAGGGGAGGTGTTTTACTTGAAGTAGCATGTGGGTCAGTGCACTGGGACTGAGATTGTAACAAGAGTTTGGCTTTAGATTCAGCTGGCATCTCATGTGCAGAATCCTCTGTGCCATCTGGGGGCAATTGTCCACCAAGGTGCATACGGATGTGGTGCTGAAGCACTAGAGCATTAGTGAACTTACGTTGGCACAGTGGGCAAGAGTTCTGTACACGTGCATTGGGAGGTCGGGCATGATGGGTGGCAATATGGGACCGCAGGCTGCCTTTGGTAGAGAAGGATCGTCCACATATCTTACATGGAAAAGGGCGTTCTCCAAGGTGTGTGGCCTGGTGCAGCCGCAGTGCTCTGGGACAGCTCAGCACCCGTAGACACACCCCACACTGATTGGTTGTCAGGTTACTAGCTGGATCTGTAATCAGTGATGGTAGCATGCCACCTGCCATGGCACTTGCTCCATTGGCACCCATGCCTAGGGCAGCTACCATTTCACGAGTGAAGTTTGAAACAGAAGTGGTAACAAGGGTAGAAGATAGTGGCGATGCCATGACGTATGTGGTAGAATTGCTGGCATTTGTAAAACTACTGCTTGCTGAAGTTGCTAAAGAGGTAGTGGTACTGCCAGATAACATCTCCATCATGGAACTGGAAGTACAGGAAGAAGCCCATGGAGAAGAGGAGGGTCGAGGGGCCTTCTCTAGCTTCTCCACCAGCCTCTGCAGCTTAGAGGTTTCAGATGTGGGAGTAGAGGTGGCTATGGAGGAAGGCAGGGAAGATGGAGTGGTAGTTGTGGGTGGACCTGTGACTTTAGGAAAGGAAGAAAAAGGAAAGGAAAACTGGGAATGACTAGAAGAAGCATGTTGGTGGGAACCTGGAGCAGAGGGTAAAGGGGTGCGGAGCAAGCCCAAGGCTGGATGGTTGTAGAGGGATGAGTGTGCAGCTGGGGTAGAAGAAGGTGTAGAGACAGATGGGAAAAGAAGTTTAGGCAGGTGGGCTAGCTGGGAATAAGCAGCAGGGGAAAGCACTGGGGCATGAGGAGGAGTGTTTTCATCAAAGTGATGCTGCTTGGCACCCTTGAATAATCCTGTGATGGCAGAAGATGAGGACAAGGAAGGGTTTGAGAGAAGGGAGGTAGCAAGAGAAGAGGTGGAGGAAGATGAGGAGGAGGATGAGTGGGATGAGCCGGTTGTGATAGATGCTGCCGCAGCTACAACTGCAGCTCTATTAAGCTGCAGGAGAGAGTGGGAAATCAATGCTAGATCAACACTCGGGGGTAGGGGTAGGGAAGATGGGGTTGATCCTCCAGAGGCCCCTGGAGAAAGCCCAGTACTAGAACCACTGATCTCCAAATTGTCTCCAGATGTTTCATCCTCAGCCCGGCTTTTTCGCTTCTTCTGTATCGTATTCATGCCACTAGTACTGCTACTGCTCATATTCTGTCCCATATCTGATCCCCCAGTAGCCCCTAATGCAATCCCAAACAAAGATGGTGGCAGAAGTGAGAGTGAGAGCTCTGGGTTTTGTTCTCTGTGCCGTAGGAAATGCACCTTCAGGTTGCCTCGTGTTGTGAAGCGGCTGAGGCACACTGGACACTGGTAGGGTCGTTCCCCTGTGTGTGAGCGGAGATGTATCTGCAGGGCTGAATCACTGCTGAACATTTTTCCACAAAAGCGACAGGCATGCTGGAGACGGCCAGTGGTGTTGTTGGAACTGGATGCAGAAGAAGATTCTCCTCCGCTAGAAGCAGACTGCAGACCATGTTGTGAGTTTGGGGCTATAGGTACTGATGTGGGGAGGGGTGAGTTTAGGAAGGACAGGCCACTGTGCCCACTCACTGAAGTGGTATTTGGAGATTTCTCATGAAGATAACGACTGGGTAGAGCTACAGACAATGCTAGTGGATAGGTAGAGGAAGCCACTGTGGTGGCACCAGAGGAAGAAATCAAGGGACCTGATGAGCGAGAACTCACCCTTGTGAAACCATGAGCCCCGGCTGTCCCCCCTGTCTCCTCCATCTGCAGCTTATGAGGTTGCAGGATTTGAGACAAGGAAGTGCATTGCTGTGTGGGCTTGTTGGCTGCTTGGGAGGGAAGCAGGGAGGAGAAACATGCTAGGAGAGGAGCCATAGAGGTGGAAGGTTGAGGTGCAGTTGGCTGGGTTATTGGGCTAGATGCCCTTTTACTGCCTTCCAGGCAGAGCTGAGGCACGGAAGGGAGAAGATGTTGGGCGGGCGTGTCTATGCTATAGGAGGCTCCACCAAGGCGTAGGACCTGTCTACAGATCTCCTCTGTTATTTGCATCTGGTGAATTTGTCTTTGCTGAAGCACCCGAAGCTCCTCCAGGATCAGGGCTATGCTCAGCTGGGTCCTGGAAGGTGCAGCTGAGGCAGATGATACTCCAGGGCTTGGGGTAGGTGTAACAGGACTTGGGGGGCCTTCAGGCACACGACTGGGGCTTCCAGGGTGTGGTGGAGGACATAGGGAAGCAGAGGATGAGGAGGAGGAAGAAGAGGTTGTGGTGGTGGCTGATAGCCCCAACTTGGGAGAGGCCATGAGTATGCTTCTGGGAGGGTAGGTAACAGCACTTCCAAAAGCTGTAGAATTGCTGTCAGACAGCTGACAGGCAGGTGAATATTGTGTGTGGGATGAGAGAGGGGAGTAAGGGAAGTCTGAAGAATGGGAGGGCTGCAGGTCTTTGAGAGGCTCCTGGTAGGGCTTTATCGGTGAACAAGGTAGCGATTGACCCTCAGTAGGCTGAGAAGGGATCTGAGAGCCCTTGAGAGATGAACAGAGTGCAAGGGGCAGCTGGGAGCTTTGAGGAGAAGATAGAGAGCACAAAGGAGAATCCGTGATAAATGAAAAGGAGTGTGACTTCAGTGCTGAGGTGTCATCTGCAGGCATTGAAAGAAAAGAAAAAAAATTTAGGTAGCTACTTGATGTCAAGGGTGTGAAAAAATTAAATGGTCTGTAGGAGATGACTTTTAGCCTCTGGGGTTAATTTTCACCACCTTATCCTCTCCACCTCTGTTTTTTTTTCTATGCTCTTTGTGCTGCTTCTTTACTGCTGTCTACACACAGGCACACATGCTTGCACACAAATGCACACAAATGCACACATGCACTCAGAATACATTGCTCACCCGTAGAGGAGACCACCTTGTTTCCAGGGCAACACACACAAGACAATGGACTCTACTCTCCCCACCTCCACTTCCCCAATAAAAAAGAAGACGCATCCTAAGGCACTCTTTCATCCGTGCCTCTTTTTCTTTCTTTCTTCCTCCATTCAGTCTGTCTTACTGAAGAGCCCATCCCCCATTAGCCCAATAGGGGTGCCAAGAGTTAGTTCCTAGTCAAGTACTGGACACTGTGCTGAGTATCTGAATGGCTGGTAGAAATGACCTTAAACCACTGGGGTCCCATTCCTGATACAGTTTAGGGACAGGCAGAGGAAGAGGGTGGCATGCAAACAAAACAAACAGGCCATTAGAGAGACATGATGACTCAGCCTGAACTTACAGAGCACAAAGCTTACCTGTCAATTCACAACACACAGGCACAAAAAAGCTAACACTTTGTATGCTCATGCACATCCAAATACCTACAGAACATCCTGCTGTTTGCTCAAAAGCTACAATTTTGTGACACAATGGGGTCCCTATTCCTGTAACTGGAGTGGACAAATAGACACAAATACACACAGCTGTGTGCGCACACGCGCTTTCACATACACACGTCTTCATGGGTATGTTCATGCTTCAGTGGCTAGCAACAAAGCTGAATGGGGACAATGGGCTGTTGCAGTTAGAACACCTTATACAGTGCCCCACAAAGTTTCCTTTTCCTTGACCTTCTCTTGCTCATCTCTTTGCTTCTGCCTAACCCTAACCTTTTTCATAGTACACGCCTTCAAATTCACCTTACATTCTTTTTCAGTGATACTTCTGTCAATTTACTGCGTTTCTCTGAAATGTGGGTGGTCTGCGTCTTTGAACCTGGCAATGAGGGAGGAGTGAAGATACTCGGGTTTTATGGGGCAAAGGAAGCAGCTTAAGGCTGCACAGAAGGAATTAAAGACTCTGCACTCAAATTATTCAAACAAGCCATTTTCTTAGCACACAGCTATAACATGCACTTTTAACTCTGATTTAACTTTTAGTGCAAATTAAATCCATTTAAACACTTAAATTGAATTAATTAAAATAAAGGATAATTAAAAGTAAATGATTACATCTTAGTCAACAAAACTGAAATAAATAAAAATATGTTTGAATTCTAAAACTGCAGCGTCCTAAAGGAGATAGTCATTTTCATTCAAACTGTACAACGTAAATGTACATCCTAAAGAACTGGCAATTATTCATGTACTTGCACATATCAATTATTGAAAGGCACAAACTGCATGCTGAGGAAAAGTTACTTCTCCTATAGATTTAAACTTCGACATCCAATGTGAATCTCGTTCTACTGATTAGTCATTGTTATATTGATTTATATATATGTCTCACCATGCTCAAGTTTCCGACAGGCACCCAGGGTCAGGCTCATAAGCTGCTGGGGTCGTTTCTGTTTCCGACGGGACATGCTTCAACGGGATGGGACCGACGCAGGGGCACATTGACCAACACACAACTTTTATTCTGTCTCCCTGCACGCTGAAAAAAGTAGGTAACTAAATTACTTTGACGAAAAAAATAAATAAAGACAAACTACAGTATGATTTCCAAAAATGTGACACCGGGTGATCCGGTTCGATTAGACTTAATAAAGTGGCTCCACGTTGGTGGCATTGTGGAGAAGAGGGGGGGAGAAAAATACAAGAACCAAAGAGGCATGTGTGACAGTTTCTCTCAACAAGTCTCTCTATTCTGAAAACTCACCGTTGGCCCTCCTTCTCTGGACACACACACGCACACACACACACACACACACACACACACACACACGCGCGCGCGCGCGCGCGCATACACACAGCTTACTTGTTCATCCACTACTTTGCATTCAAATGGCGAGTGAACACCCAGTCTTTTGAGCCGAGAGTCCACTGCTTCTGTTTGGTAAACCCTCATATATTTACGCACAAGTTCATCACATTGTGTGTCCTTGCCTGAGCTGTCGATTATTAAAACGAGTAAAACGTAAAAGTGCGTGTATTTCTGCGCGTTAAAAAAGGAAACTACGCGCAAAATCCAAATCCACTAAAATCTTGTTTCCCGAGATTATAAATCAAACGCATTTTGTCACAGGGAACCTTGTCGCACACAAACACGTGCGTGGGTTGTGTTGCCCCCCGACTCCTCCACAAACAGCCTCCTGCGTGAGCTCAGTAAACAGAGAGCCTGAAATCAGGTGGAATTTGCAACAATGACGTTGAGGGAGCGCAGCTGAGTGAACATCACCCTCTCCGAGCCTCTACAACACATAAGGCCACTGACTGGAGACACAATGCTCCCTTTTCAGACCTCATCACGACTGCTTACCACGTGGAGTTAGAAAGACACAGCCTGGGTGAAGAGAAAAATAGATTTTCACCCGGGCCCTGTGACAGTCCCCCCTAAGACCCTCCACCTTCTCTCTGTCTCGCTGGGGCTTGAGCAGAATAATAAAAATGCACCTCAGGTTTGATGCAGCCAAAAGTCTAAACGATTGAATACACAAATCATTAATTGATACGGGTAATAACCATCCATTAATTTGACATTCTATATGAGACACAGTTTAACGCCGGGATTATATTGGGCCAAAGGGTTTCTGTACAAGTCAGGCAGTGATTTCAGAATAATGTAGGGATTAAAAGGGAAATCATTTGGCTAATAACCTACGTCACTGTGTAATCGCTGGTGTTTTGTCAAAGCAAAAGAAGCGATAACTCTAATAGTTTTCAAACAGTCAAAGCAGACAATATAACCGCTTTTAACTCGGACTCCATCATTCCAACAAGGCATTCTTATTTTTTCGTGCCATCTTGCCAGTTTGATCGCGTATACAAAGGCTGGACGTGTGTTTTTTTAAAGCACCAATGTTTGGAAACCAACTCAAAATCTGGCCCTGAGATGCGCGTCCCCGCTACTGTACGGCGACCTGTTGCACGCCATGCGCGTTCCCACATCATAACAAGTTATGATTCATAAATATTATGACTTCTCCGAAAAATGCAGTCCCGGATGTGCATTTCCCCCACAGGCCGCGCGTCGCCGACACAAGCCCGTTAAATATAACACAAATAAAACTTACCATGTTTGAAACGATGATTTTTGGCAGCGATATTGTGTAATGACAAGAGGGGGGGAAGCTGGGGAGCTTATGTTGGGTAAGATCGGCTCCGTCTCTCAGCCGGGACACTGGCGCAGCATTTTCCTATTCACTCCCAGGGATGCGCAGTCAGACAGCCGCATTTTTTTCAATTATTTATCTCCGTAGAAAACCGCGTTTCTTTCTCTTATGACAAAGGGTTATTATGCCTGAATGTATTCACTCGGAATCCAGTGACAGGAGCGTAAGCAGGACCAGTGCAGATAGCCGTAGCCTGCTCGCTACAAGGGGAGGATTATTTTTTTTTCTTGGCCGTAGACTACGTGCTGCTCGTCCTCCCCTCTTTGTATTTGTCGGGGCCTGCTCTTGTCCGGCCTGTCTGCGCTAGCTGCGGTACTGTCTGCCTGTCTGTCTGTCTGTCTGCTAAGCTGGCTTGGTGTCTGTCTCCCTGTCTCTTATAATTAATGGCCCTCACCGCCAGACGGTCCTTAGGGAAACTGTGACCACGGTTGCCTCCACAGTGGCTCTCAGTGTGCATGTCACATAGGAGTGCAGGCCCTGGAGCACACACCTCTGATGCAGGCATGAATCAGTGGAGGATTTAAAATTTGCACGGGTGATTGAGGTTCCCATTGATGAAAATAAAAATCACTCTTAGCTCATTTTGTTTTTGTTTTTGTTTTTTTTTTAAGGCTAGATACAGCTCTTTGTAGATGCAGTGTTTCCCCATTACAGTCATATACACAGGCTAAAGTTGTATTGAATGATCAAAAAAGACAAAGTGAGCAGCCCACTTGAGCCACTCCATCATAATATTTCGTTCATTTTGGAGACAATAATGTGAAAATCCATAGACGTAGGTGATGATAAACTTCCCCTTTTAGCTTGTAAAGAAAAATTCTAGTTTCTTCCTTAGTATTTAGAGGACAACTGATCTTTCTTTAGTGAGCCTTAAAAGAAAACTATTAATAATTTCCCCTTAGTGAGCATACATATGTCTCAGTCTGTTCCTGGACTCCTTGCAGTAATGCTAAACAGTGTAAAAAGCTGCTGGTATGGGTTTGTATGTGCAATACACCACTTATTTTGTCAGCTAATGATGGTGCTGTGGCAGCAGCCTCACTTTTCTTTTTTTTTTTTATTATTGCCATGATATTGATTGTTGTATTATCTTAACTCATAAGCATATCTCCCTATACACTGAGGCTGACAGGTGCTGTGGTCGATGTGCTTAAGCAATAAAGCCACTAGGTGTCTCTCAAAGACAAAAAATTAGAGGCATGTTGAAAAGAGTACCAGTGTTATATAATTAGATATTGAACGAGTTTACAATATCCTTTTAATCATGACATTAACTACCAGGGTAGATAATAAACATATTTTAAATATAATAAAATAAATAAATTTAAATATAATAAGCACTTTCTCACACATGTTTTTCAAAAAGGATTTTCATTGGATTGGGATGTAATTCATAAATTCAAAGCAATTAAGCATGCAAGGTGAAAAAATAAAAAAATGTTTCAGTTCAGGTGCAGTTACAGTAACTTCTTATTAAATTGATTAGCAACCCTTCTCTGCCAAAGACTCAAGAAACTCTTTGAGCATCATAGAAAGGTTTTACAACAGGGAAATGCGTCCCTTGTGGCCCTTCTAATTAAAAAAATATAGATTAAACAGTCTATCAGAGGTTGAAGGTAGGCCAGTGTGTTGGTCAAATCACCAAACAAATTCCACAGAGTCTTCTGATTCTGAGGATGTGTCACCTTTGAGACAGTAGTAGGGGTTTGTGAAACTGTAGGAGAAGAACAAAACTGTGTCCATCCCCAGCACCAAACCCAAACCCCCCTCTTTTTCTTTGTTCCTTGCCTCATGGCTTCACTTCTATTGAAGGCTTTCCATGTGGCTACAAATAAGCCCACAAGAAACTGAGCTGGGAGGAGGCAGATAACAGAGAAGGGTAACAATGAGAATCTGGTTTGGGTCAAGAAGACATAAGTAGACTGCTGAAAGTGTCCAAATGGAAAGTGAGATGAGGGTGGATGACTTTGCATTGTTCTTTGTGTGGTACCACACTGGACAGGGCACCATGAAACACCTCCTGCAGAAATCAGCAGCATGAAACCCAAACTGGAGGTGAGGCCAAAGCAGATGAACAGTCGTGCAGTGCAGCAGGCTCTGACGAAGGGCTGGAATGCGCTACTAAAAATCTACATATGATGAAGACATTTGTGGTCCTGACCTGGATTAAGTCTGACAGGAGCAGATTCATGGCAAAGATCAGAGCTGCTATGTCTTCTTTCTTTATTAGACACAAGAGAGCATGGCAGGCCAGGCAGATTTCAGGCAGTTCTACAAGGAATATTACAAGTGTCCACTCATGGTGAGAAAGCACAACTAGCTTGTTGTGCTTCTCACATGTTGTACTGGGTGATGCCTGAGAAAATCCTACATAAAAAATAAACATAAATTAGTGACCTGCAGGGTCAAAATCCTGCTGTTACACACACACATGGACTAAATGGAATGAGAAACAATCTATAAAATTCTAGTAAGTACAACTGTGGTATCATTTAGGTTTAAGTGAAAAAAACACAAGCCAAGGAACCATCATACAAACTTAGAAACAGCCAAAACAGTGCGCCAAAGAGGATGCATTTCTTTCACTAAATTACTCACCTGCGCATCTATGGTGCACTGTATGATCCTGACCTCTGTTTCCACACTTATGATGAAGTCTGGGTAGCCTGTTATCTAGCCAGTCAGAGGTATCAAAAAAGCATAGAAGGAGGATTAGATTAGTCAGTGAGATATATTTTCTTCCTGTCTGTAATGAAACTTGTTTATTACAGTTCTCTGCTTTGTTGGAACCTCTGGTAGTGAAAGTCCACAGCTTACATTTTATAATATGCATTACAATGACAGTGTTGCACATGCTGCAAATATTTCATTATTCTAGCTCAACCACAGCAACCATTCACCATTCCAGTGTGTTGAATAATCTAAAGTTGAATAAATATATAAAATAATATAAATATATATAAACACCAAAGCAACCTCCACTCAATCAAATTTCAGTTGGCCAACATCCCACATTGCCTTGTGTTGCTCACTTCACTTCACTTCCTATTCTCTATGTTGCATTATAACTTTGTTTGTAAGGTGAACCCAGTATTCAGTACTCAGTGTCCAGTGTTGAGAGGAAGATATTCTTTATTATTGTTGTTAGGCGCCTGACTGAGTACCTTCTGAGAACATTACATTCATAGCACACTCCAGAAAGGAGGAATCCTTAAGGTACCCACGTGTCTGGAGCACCCAACTGCGTAACACAGAACAACAATGGAACCTGCTGGTGTTCTGGCTGGACCTCATAAATGCCTACATGGCCTTACTCAAAAAGGTAAAGAGACAACGAATGGTGCCATATCCCAAATAAGTTTATGCTTGACTACTCTAACAGCCTAACTCTGATGGTCTACAGTGTCATCGAGGCATACATTCAAAAAGTGTATCTTGGATGCACCACTTCAGCAATTGTTTTCACTCTTGAGGGTCTGCTGAATAAAGAGCCCTTTATGATCCATCCATCCATCCATTTTCTTAACCACTTATCCAAGGAGCTGAAGCCTATCCTAGCTGTCATTGGGTGAGAGGCAGGGTACACCCTGGACAGGTCACCAGTCTATCACAGGACTAACATAAAAGACAGACAACCATTCATTCTCACATTCACACCAACAGCCAATTTAGAAACCCCAGTTAACCTAACCAGTCTTTGGACTGTGAGAGGATGATGGAGTACCCAGAGAAAACCAACGCAGGCACAGGGAGAACAGGAAAAATCAGCATAGAAAAACCCATCTAGCCAGCCGGTTTGAAACAGGAACCTTCTTGCTGTGAGGTGACAGTGCTAACCACTGGATGATCTGACTGACAAGCATTTGTAGCAGAGAACAGGTTGATCATGAAGGCTTCTAGTGGAAAAAGTTTAGCGGCAAGTTCTGCTTCCCTCTAAGCAGCACTCAGATAGGAACCAGTGAAGATCCCAGGAAAAGTGTTTGCAGCCTGAGAGACACAGTATCCATCCCAGCAAGCAACATGAAGCTGGAAGCCTGGCAAACTTCAGTGGAGAAGCCAGATTTATCAGGGAAGGTTTAGGAAAGGTTTTTGTGTATATTGGGATATTTATATATTAGAGTTATTTGTATTATTAGAGCCATTTGTAATATTTTGTAATTTTGTAATATATTGTATTATTTAATATTGGTATTTAAACTTGTTAATTACTGTTCTTACTGTCCTGGAGCAACTGTGACCACATAATTTCCTCTGGGATTAATAAAGTATTCTGATTCTGATTCTGATTTAAGGCCTTGAATCTGAGCAACATTGCTTCATAACGAAGCCTACTACATGTTAGCTGGTAGCACCACATGGACATGAGCTGGGGCATGATTAATCCTGTGTGTTTCACCTGGGAGTCTGATGGTTTTAAGACCCAAAACACCTTATGACCTTAAGAAACATTACTGATTGAGGTGTCCAGGTGCATCAGGATACTTTAAAAGTACTCTTACTAGAACTGTTACGTATGTCAATGAATAAATAACAAAACAGTTGTTTTTTTTTAAAGTCAGGATTCTTTGTTTCATGCATATTCCTATGAGGTTACATTGTAATTTAAAACAACAAAAGAACATTTGAATATTTCAGGAGGTAATTGACTTTTGTATCTGACCGTGGCTTGTGTTTCTGGAAAGGATGTCTTTGAAGTTTTGAACCTTTAATATAATAAAAACATTGGTTGTCATCAGCTCTTGTAAGTTCACATTTCTTAGAGGTGTCTTTTGAAGAATGAAAAGTAGAATAAGGTCACAGTAAGGGATGTGTGGATAACTTTCTCACCACTTTCCCCTTCCATGTTCTCAATGCCATGTTTAATTTGTCTTGGAAAGATGCCAGGAGAAAAATTGCAAAAAAGTTTCCTTGACGTAAGTTCTGTGGTTATTTGCGTTTCTGTATACAACCTTGTGTACTACGTCTTTGTTCACCCATTTCAATCTGCTGAAATCCAACTTCTTATACTGAATATTTTGAAGGTTGTGTTTTTAATTGTAAAGAAGGTTTGGGGAAGCAAAAAAACTCAAGGTCCTCTTTCCCGTGTCTGTGCATGGACAAGTCGGCAGAAATAAAGCAAAACCACTTTATGTAAAACTGAATACTTGTGTGTAAGAGCAAATAATAAACATATATTTGTATTCTTTAAAATAAAAAAAAGTGGTAGATACCTCGAGCTTCTAAGTTTACTGCATATCTTGTTGCTTTGTGCCCAAGTACCATTGGATGAATGGTTCACCTTGATTGTTTTAATTGTGATGGAAAAATACTATAAAATAAATACTACTCTCTTATACAAACTTTGGTTGTAAGTTCAGTGGCCATGAAATGTGCAAATAACTGAACCTACATGTTACCCACCTAAGTCAAGTAAACCAAAGCTCACTGGAAGCTGCAGTCATGCTTGTAAAATGACAAAAAACAAAAGTCAGGAAAAAAAGTCTAAATTCCAAAGTCATTTTACTGGCATAGGACAGCTAGAGAGAAAACGCTTCACATGAATAGCTGCTGTTATGTTGTCGTGTTTTAAATTGTGTAGGAACATGATTTAAGATATAAAGACAAAACTTCAAAGAACAAAAACTGATTTTTGTGTCTTCAAAAAGTTACTTAATCAATTTTCCTGCCCCCTCTATCCACCTTCGCCCTCCTACCTCCCATCTCGGGATCAGGTGACCTCTCTGAGTGCCTTGAATCTGTTGGGATTAGCCTGCAATCAACATACTGACCGCACACAACTCACCCACTCACAGATGGCTTTAGTCTGCAAACACTAGGAAACCAACGGGTAAGGAATAGCACTTTTGGTTGTCATATATTTTTTTTTTTAATGATTTCTAAAGATTTTATTTGCAAATGTCACAGTCGTTAGTTAAAGCATTAAAGTTTTTGGTTAAATACTGAAAAGAAGAGCACATGTTAAGGAAACTGAGCCAACCATCTGTCTCAGATGATCTCCTGATCCCTCCACTGAAACAGCTTGAGTCTAAGTGCAGTTAATGCTCATCTAGAGTCAGTGTTACAACACCTTTACTCTTACTTTGAAGAAAAAGAACCATTATTGACCATGCCTAGGTTTAATTGATAAATTCCATTGTTTAATTTGATGATGTTTTTAATAATGAGGAGCTGTAATGATCAATTTAATTGTAAAGAAGGTTTTTGTGGCACTTAATATCATTTTTAGGACTTATAATTTAGTTGATATATTGCCTGACAAAAGTGGATGAGGCATTACTGATATTTTTTTACCACTTTCAGCCTGTTTTCTCACTAAAACTGCTTACTTTGTTAAGTGTCTATTCATAGAGCGCAGTAGGCAAAAGCCCAGTAGACAGGATTACTGGTCTGAGTGCACAGTTGGAGTGAAACAAGGATTCCCAGCTTGTCACCATCTCAGTGCTGGCTGTGTCTTGCCTGGATCTGTCTTGTCTTAGCGTTTCTTATACATCACACAAACATGTTAGTATGTACAATTGTTGATATTTGTATATTTTATGTGTTTGCAGTTTAGTCAATGTGCTTATTTGTTTTCTTCCTGTTGTATGAATCCAGTGTTTATAGTATCCTTGTCACCATGGCGTCCCTGGATGAAGAGCTGACCTGTTCTGTGTGCCGAGACAGCTTCAGCCAATCACAGCCCCTGCCCTGTGGTCACAGCTTCTGTCCTGCCTGTGTCTGCGAGGCCTGGAGCAGCCAGGATGAAGAAAAAGGTCGTTTCACCTGCCCCCAGTGTCAGGAGGAGCATGGTGAAGTGCTGTGCGACTGCTGCCCTCCCGAGGCAGAGAAAGAACAACCGCCGTTGGCAGTTAAGACCTGCCTGAGGTGTGAAGTGTCACTGTGTGCCGAACATCTCCAGCCCCATCTTGAGAGACCAGCGTTTAGCACCCACCTTTTAGTGGATCCTCTGGGGGATCTGTCGCAGCGAAGGTGCCCGGCTCACACAGAGCTGTTCCGCTACTACTGTGCTGATGAGAGAGTGTACGTGTGTGGTGACTGTCTCCTAGAAGGAGGTCACGCTCAGCACAAAGTGAAGGCACTGAGACACGTGGAGGAGGATCTGAAGGTATGTTGAATGGATAATCAATAAATGTATGTTTGCATGTTAGCATGTGGTTGTTGAAATACCTACCAGGTGATTTTACAGGTCATTCTTCAGACACTGCTTATAAAAGCGGAGGAGAAACTGAAAGATGGAGAGAGAATTCTCAAAGAGCATGAGAATATGGATTCCATCATGGCTGTGAGTAAATATATTTCTCTGTGCAAAGTAAACCTAATGACTCTCATGGTAGAAACTGTTCGTACCAAAATCACAGGTAGTGTAGTTTGATTATGTCTCATTCACTGATCATCCAGCAAGCCAGTATTCTGTCATCACTGGTTCCAGGACTCTCTGAGGCAGGACGACGCCCAGGTGGAGCAGCTGGGCTCAGACCTGCAGGTCCAGGTCAACAAGCTGGTGATGGCTCTAAGAGACCTCACCAAGAAGGAGAGACAGCAGGTCATGGATCGTGTGCACGAAGACTGCTCCAAAGTGAGGGACCACATGCACCAGACGCTGAGAATCCAACACTACCTGGCCTTACTGCTGGCAGAGACAGACCCTTTCCTACTCATCTGGGTAAGTGCAGATACTCTGCTGTATAGTACCAGCACCAGATCTTTCGAGAACTAGGTCATATAAATGCAATAAAATTATAGTGTACGACAGGATGCGCCAGTTTCCAGTAACAATACAGTGTTCTGTGAAATGAACTGTTGTGCAGCTGCACAATATCTTAAGCTTTCACCATTTTTAACCAAGGCAATCCACCACTGTAGTCCTGACTAAAACATGCTGCCATATGCTACACATATTCATAGTGGCCAGGGAGTGAAGCTTAAGTCATTCCCTACTTTTTCTGCATTGGATCAGCGGATCAAAAATATCTCAGAATTTTCCAATTGCATTCCCACAAAATTTTGCAATTACTTGACTACATATTAGGGCCATTTGAAGTTGCAAAAATATAGAGCTGAGAGATGGGGATACTATTCTTAGGACTTTACAGAAAAAAAAAAACTAGCAAAATTAAAAATTATATCCCTGAGCACATTCACACGGACAGCTGTTGTTCATTCTGTCGGTGAACTGTTGTATTACATGTTTTTTCTCAGCTGTCCTTGACTTTTCTTTTCACAGGCCTTTCAGTCAGATGACACAAAGTAAGTCCAGAACAAATCAGTCAGACTGTATTAGGTCACATCCTGAGCTGTGTTATGTTAATGTCATGTTAGGGAGTGTTTTTATGTGGAAGCCTGAGAGAAAGAGAGACAGTGAAAGGCACAAAATATTAAACGAGTTATTACATTTACCAAATCCTGCACTAAGTATTGTGTTTTTGATTTGTAGGTTATTAGCTGACCTGAACAATCCTCTTTACATCCCTGATCCCATCAGTGTGGACAGGAAACACATTCTAGAGGACATCGAGAGCAAGTATCGCGAGTTCATCACCGCTACCCTCCGCTGTCTCAGTGAACTCAAGAGGGAACTCTGTGAGTGGAATATATGCGTGACACTTACCTAGCCCATTAATAATTTGAACAGAATAGCTAGGGATTTTGGTTAATGAAGCTTGTAAGCTTTCTTGTTGAGCATTAGATACGAAGGCTATTTTTGAACAAATTATTAACAACATATAATATGTTCACTTGTGAGGTTTTGACTTCAAAACTGCCTTAATTCTTCATGGCACAGATTCAACAAGGTGCTGGAAACATTCCTCAGAGATTTTGGTCCATATTGACATGACAGCATCACAGTTGCTGCAGATTTGTCAGCTGCATCTATGATGCAAATTTCCATTCCCCCACATCCCAAAGATGCTCTGTTGGATTGAGATCTGGGGATTGTGGAGGCCTTTTGAGTACAGTAATCTCATTGTCATGTTCAAGAAACCAGTTTGAGATGATTTGAGCTTTGTGACATGGCGCGTTATTCTGCTGGAGGGAACCATCAGAAGGTGGTTACACTGTGGTCCTAAAGGGATAGACATTGTCAGCAACAATATTCAGGTAGGCTGTGGCAAATAAATAATGCTCAGTTTTTCTTAAGAGAGTGGCTACATATTGTAGTTGTTTACACATTCGCCTTTGAAGTGAAAGGCTCCTGGTCCGTTCAATTCCAAATCCCTTTGGGGGTGCGTCAGGAAGGGCATCCACCGTAAAAATCTGCCAAATCAAACATGCGGCGCTACTCACTGTAGCAACTCCTTGTGACAAGGGAGCAGCCAAAAGTAGGGTCAGTTGGTATTAAGGGACTCAAAGTGTACCAAGAAAATATCCCCCACACTATTACACCACCACAAGCAGTCTGAATCATTGGTACAAGGTAGGATGGATCCATGCTTTCATATTTTTTACACCAAATTCTGGCTCTACCATTCGAATGTCGCCACAGAAATCAGGACTCATCAGACCAGGTAATTGTAGCCTCAGTTTCCTGTTCTTAGCTGACAGAAGTGACACTTGGTATGGTCTTCTGCTGCTGTAGTCCATCTGCTTCAAAATTCAAGGTGGTGTACATTCAGAGATGCTCTTCTGCATATCTTGGTTATAACGAGTGGTTATTTAAGTTGAAGCAGTCTTCAGACCTCTGACATCAACAAGGCATTTTTACCCAGAGAACTGCCACTCACTGGATATTTTTTTCTTTTTTGGACCATTCTCCATAAACCTTAGAGATGGTTGTGTGGGAAAATCCCAATAGATAAGTAGTTTCTGAAATACTCAGACCAGCCCGTCTAGCACCAATAACCATGCCACGTTCTAAAGTCACTTAAATCACCTTTCTTCCCCATTCTGATGCTCGCTTTGAACTTCAGCAGGTCGTTTTGCCCATGTCTACATGCCCAAATGCATTGAGGTGCTTCCAAGTGATTGGCTGATTAGACGTTTGCGTTAACAAGCAGTTAAACAGATGTACCTAATAAATTAAATAATTAAATCATTTTTCATGGCATCTTCAGGTTTTGTATGACAAAGGACTGTAAGTAGTCTTCTATGTATGTATCTATGCACTAGAAGTGAGAACATGTATAAAGCAGATGATCTCCTGTTGTGTGCATGTAAGAAAGGACAACTTTGGACCAGATTTTTCTTGACATTGTCTGGACTTGCGTTTGAAAAAAACCCTCAAGAATATGCTATGCATGGTTTCATTAACACGTGGGTGTCACTTGCAAATATTTCTCAGTTAATATAAAGTTTTAAAAAAAAAATCTTGGTTTATATGGTTCATTGGAGGACACAAATGCAGACACTCAGAGACTGGCAGCTTGAGCAAACAAAACTCGAGCTTTAATAAGATGCTGCAGGTAACCTATAAGAGTCTAGGCAAATTCAAAAGCAGCAGACAACAAAATCCCAAATAAGGACACAAAATCTAAGCTGGCACTAGAAGCAGGAAGACAAACACTGCGATAAACAACGGCGGGTACCTAAGCGGGGAAAATAGGAGCACAGACAAATACAAAGGTAGAGACATGGAGCTGAATACACCACCAATCTGTTTCAAAGAGCGTCTAATCCTGACCTCTGAGTTTATGAACCCTGAGAAGATAAGCTCAGTTTTGAGTTCCAGAATAGCAGATCAGAGTTAGTTCAACTCTGAATATATTTGGCCTGAGTTAAATAAAGAAGCCATCATCAACAAAGTTTTGAAACCATGATTAACCGTCTGTTAATGTGTTAAATAAATAGCAGATCATGACATCTATATTAAAAAGCAAGAGTTTAATAGCCTGAATTTTCTTCTTTGGGTTCTGAAGCTGGAATCTTACTGTTTGTAACTTTCAGTGTTTAAATATATTTATTCAGATGTAACGCAGTGGGGACAAAATGTGGGTGACAGCAACTGAGGATGAAGGTGTGGCTAAAACTGAAACAAAAAGTTTATTTAGGGATCTATGATTACGTTGTAAAGTCATAATCTGACCCAATAACCATGATTTTGGTGATATGTGGTTAAAATGTGGCGAGGGTCAAACTGACGACACATATTTAGATGAATGTTTCACATTTTAAAAGTTCTGTTTTGCTCACTAGAATCAGGTAAACAAGTTGAAATATTGGAAAAGTGAAGGAAAGTAACTCAAGCCATTCACAATGATTTCTCTCTCTCTACAGTAACCAGTCCTTTGACTCTGGACACAAACACAGCTCATCCACTGTTGAGCATCTCAGATGACCTGCGCTCAGTTACACGGGTTAAAAACCGCCTGCCCTGCGCTGCTCATCCCGAACGTTTCGACCACTGGCCGCAGGTCCTCACCATCCAGACCTTCTCCTCCGGGACTCACTACTGGGAGCTGGAAGCCAAGGGATTCTGGGATGTTGGTGTCTGCTACCGAAGTATTGGACGAAAGGGCAAGGAAGGCAATGCATTTGGAAACAACAAGGTATGCATATCGCTGCAGAGCTAGAGTGGTTAATAACAATCATTTCAGTGTTAAATTTTGTAGCTTGGATGTGTTTTCTTTGCAAACTAATGAAACAATAACTTTGGTGTTTGTAGTGTTTCCCATGAACCTGTCCCTGATATCTCTCTCAGTTTGTCTGGCATTAGTGAAAAAGGCAGTTTTTTCTTCTTTGAACTCTTCCTCATTCAGTCATCAGTCAGAGTAAAAAAATAAATCTGGCCTTGAAAAACAAACTCTCTTTCTATTTTCCTCTGATGCACTAAAGCAACTCAATAACTGTAATCTAATTCTATTGGACTGAATTCCAATTCTTTTCTATTCTATTGTTATGCGTATCTTTAATTTTATGTTTATATTCACACTGATGACACTGCCATGATTTATTGATAAATTTATATTAATGTAACCTTCAGTGATCAAAGCGCATGTTGTAGAATGATGAGGACATATACAATGGTCCATGTCCTTGTCAACCAAATGCAATTTAAGTGAGCAACAATACTTCCATCTGCCCATCATTTACTTGATTAATTGATTTTGTTGTATTAAATGACATAAAATTGTTTTCCCTAGACTGCTGCAATGATTTTGATCATTCTCTGCAAATCAGTAATTGTTTGATCTCTAGTTTGAGCTGAAATTAAAACATGTTCCTTGATTAAACACTGCAGGTTTCGTGGAGCTTGACACAGCAGCACGACAAAAAGTTAGCAGCCTGGCACAACCGCAGGAAGACCCGCCTCACATACCAAATGACTGGCAACCGAGTTGCCGTAGCCGTGGACTACAGCGCGGGTACCATCACCTTCTCGGAAGTGGGACCGTCTAACAACCTGATCCACCTCCACACTTTCTCCACCACCTTCACTCAGCCGGTGTGCCTGGGCTTTGGACTCTACAAAGCTGAGCTCAACAGCTGCATCTCTATTGTTAAAGTCTGATGTGATGAAAAGGACAACCAAGAGGATAATAACGCTGTTGGCCACTCTGCTGTTTTGGCCATTCCAAAATAAAATGCTGTTGGGTTTTTTTTCCATCTGTGTAAATACACAAACTTGTGTTGGAACCTTTGCTGTGTCTCTGCCCCCTGCTCTAAGACAGAGCATGACTTCTTCCTCACCAAAGAGGCAAAACTGTGTCTTCTAAAGCTGTGATCAGCTAATACTGACATGTGAAAATATTTCCAGAAGAGACTGAGGGAAATTTGATGCATCAATGGGACACTAGCAGAAAGGCTCATATTAAAGGGGACCAATTATGTTTATTTCCAACTAAATATTTTTATTATTGGACTCTACTGGAGTATTTCTGCAGTGCAAAATAATCCTTATTTCTCTTATCCTGGGCTTTGATGCAGCCCCTCAGTTCATCCTCTGTCTGTTTTAGATCCCTTCCCTCTTCCCTAAAGCTTCTGTACTAACAGATAAAGCTTTGTGCTTGAAATGACCATATTAGGAATATCCGCTCACTGTGACATCATACAGAGCCAATAGTACAAAAAAGCAGTCTAAAGCTGTCCATTTAGAGTAGCTTGAAGCCTGAGCTTTGGGAATTACATGCACATACGTTGACATCATTATTTGAAACTTTGGCCATGTTTAATATGAGCATCTACCCTTGTAGCAGTGTATGTAACAGAAAACAAGGAAAAGCATGATAGGTCCCCTTTAAAAAGGATAGAAATTGGTTTTGGGGCCAGATTGCAACATTATTAAGTATTTTGAGTCCACAGTGACTAGAAATAAGGATGGCTGTTGATTATAAGATAATATAGTTATGGAAAAGCTGTAAATGTGTTTGACTGATATTAATAAGATAAACATGAACCTTTGCTCATTCCAGCCTTTCTTAAGCATCTCTAAAGTTCTACCTCTGTTTTGTGATCTTCTGTCTGTATCTAGGAGTGTCTAGACATTAAGTGCAGGTTCTAAGAAAAGCACAAAAGTGGCATCTTTATAGATCAAACAGTGCTTCTGACCTGGGAATCCAGCTTTATTTACCACCTGGATGCATAAAGCACTGGAAATATATAACTGTTTTCACTTGAAGACGGATGGCGAGGGAGCTTTTGATTCTTGTGAGGAAATCACTGTTTTGGCTGGAAATTACAGGGGGGGAGAAAAAAAAGGAGAAAACAACTGCCACTCACTCGCTAACTTTGCTCTTTGAAGCTGCTCACACTTATTTATCTTTTATATTACTGTAAAGGTGAGTGGGCGGATGTAGCATAGAGGGTGAGAACGAAGCAGACAGGAAAGGAGGGTGGCTAAGAGAGAGGGAGAAAGAGAGAGAGAGAGGGCGGAATAGGGAGAGAGACAGAGAGATCAGAGCAGTCTCTATCTTGGTTGCGATCAGCCATGCTGTGAATACATGTGATAGAGGAGCAGGAGAACAAGGATATTTCAATCCTTCAGATATGGAATACACGATTCTTCATAAGGGAACAGGTGATAATCTTTTCTTTATCCTCATAATTCTTGGATTTGACTGCACAGAGCGCTCAGTAGTCAGATCATGTTGAAACACTTATGATGAATAGCAGAACAATTGTGTGAATCCTCGAACACGGAAGCTGTTGTATTTGTCTCTGAATAACTTCTTTAAAGCTTAAAAATAAATCTTTTTACCCTGTTGCTGATTTTCCTGAGATAAATGGATCGTATTTCATAAATATTGCGCTTTTAAATTGCCTTACTAGAAAAAAAAACAAAACAATGGAAAAACTTTGCATCTAATTTCAGTGAGTTAAACCAACAGAAAGTCTGTCGAACCTGCGGAGGAAATAAATGCGTTTATGTGTTGCTGCAGCATGTGTGAGTGCGAAACAAAAGCACAAGTGAGAGAAAGAGCGTGTGTGAGGGAATGCGCGCCGAGCGGCTGGGAGAGGGAAGGAGGGAGGTACGTGTAGCAGACAGATGGTCACTCAGTGGAGTTGTTCCCCATCTCTCTCTCTCTTTCTCACTCCCTTCTGGGTCCTACATCCTCCCCCTGTCACCTCTCCAAAATCTTACCTCATCAGCTTTTTTTTTTCCTCTCACCTCTCTCCCACACCTTTTCCACCCTCATCTTCATCGGTTAAAGCCCGGACTGGGATCTTCACTCGCCTTGCCGCGCCTTATCTTTTCTCTCTCTCTTCCCCTCCCCAGCTGCATCTCTGCTTATTTTTTGCTGAAGAAATCAACTTGAAAATATCCAGAGACTTTTTTTTTTTGTCCTTTTTTTCTGATTGTCATTCTGGACCCTGTTGACACGGCACGTAAGACACTGAAGAGATTTGGGATTTGTGGGGGGGGGCAAAAAGGAACCTAGAAAGAAAAAGAAAAAGGCGCTGACTGACAGCTATGACCAGTAAACCAATCTGAGTTAAAGCTGCCTGGAAGATACAGTTAAAAACAGGTTTTCTCTCTCTTTCTGTTCTGATCCAGAGTGTTTCTTTAGCTGTAGCATGTTTATTTATTCTGCAAATTGTCCAGAGTGACTCTTCTCCATAGCAATTAGAGATATTTGACTAAAAAAAATCCCAGGTTCAGTCATGCACCTCAGGTCAGTCCACTCTGACGTCCTGCTCCTCCTGGCTTTGCTCCTGTTGTGGGGACCTTTGGGATCCAGGGGCCAGAATGACACAGAGCCCATCATCCTTGAGGGGAAATGTTTGGTAGTGTGTGACTCCACGCCTTCATCCGAGCCTGCCGGTAACGCCCTGGGCATGTCGGTGCGCTCCGGCTCTGGCCGGGTGGCCTTCTCCGCCAGCCGCCAGACCAACCACGAGCCGACGGACATGAGCAACCGCACCATGATCATCTACTTTGATAATGTGAGTGTGCCACCATAGATAACATACCGTGGCAAATTGTGACAGGCTGACATAGTATGTAAAGAATGGGTAAATTATTTTGTAGTCAGGTGTCTTCTTCCAGTGGGTATGATAATGAGATCAACGCTGAACCTTTGAACTTGTAGTGTAGCCACCTGACCACAATGTTCATAGACATTTTTTGGTAGGGGGGAATGGATATGTGAAAAATAGGTCTTAGTAGTTTGGAAGTAAGAGATCTGAACAGGCAAAAAGAATGAACCAAGTGGTGACTTTACAATTTCATGTTTATATCATATCTTCCCTTCCTCCTTCCTCTCTTTTTTCCACTGTCTGATCAGATTTTGGTTAATGTGGGCACTCATTTTGACCAAGAAAGTAGTGTGTTCCTGGCACCAAGGAGAGGGGTGTACAGCTTCAATTTCCATGTGGTAAAAGCCTACAATAGACAAACTATTCAGGTACACCACCTCAGCTCTAACAGTTACAGCTGTCATTCTAGCGGGTGAGCTCGCACTCTCTAATCTCACTGTTTCTCGTCCCTTAGGTTAGCCTGATGGTGAATGGCTGGCCGATGATTTCAGCTTTCGCCGGGGACCAGGATGTGACCAGAGAAGCCGCCACCAATGCCGGCCTGGTGATTATGGAGAAGGGCGACAAGGCCTACCTCAGACTGGAGAGAGGCAATCTGATGGGAGGCTGGAAGTACTCCACATTCTCTGGCTTCCTGGTTTTCCCCTTGTGAGAAAGATGGAAGGTTGAAGCGCCACAAGTGTGACAGGAGGAGAATTGGATATGAGAGAAGTGAGAATGATTGAGAAAAAAAAAAAAAAAGGAGGCGGTGG
>VUQS01046686.1:74198-101291 GCA_015108495.1 Heterochromis multidens
GGAAATTGGGAAAAAAAAAAAAAAAAAAAAAAAAAAAAAAAAAAAAAAAAAAAACTAAAAAAAAAAAAAAAAAAAAAAAAAATTATTTTAAAAAAAAAAAAAAAAAAAAAAAAAAAAAAGAAAAAAATATATAAAAAATTATTGTAGGGTCTTTACCTTACAATATAAAGTGCCTTGAGGCAACTTTTGTTGTGATTTGGTGCTATATAAATAAAATTGAATTGAATATATATATTTATACACACATTTGTATAATATATAAACATATCTGTTGCAAAAGTGGCAGGATGCATTGTCATTTGTTAAAATTCTTTCAAACTGTAAATCTGGAAGCTAATCAAGGCCGGTAACAAGATTACGTTTATATTAAAAAAATCAGTATCTACAACCAGAGAAAGAAAATCTAATATTTAACATACTTTACATGTCATATAAAGCTTTACAAAATAAAAATATATTCCCGAGGTGTGATTTGGCTTTGCCTCTTTAAGACATCTTCTCTTTGGTTCAAGACACTGAACTGGAGGCAGCGTGCATACAGTGTTGTCTGACTACTGGGACAGTGTTTAGTATTATTCAGGAAGCTTTGACAATAGAGGCTCGGCTGGGTGGATCCACATGATGAAGCCCCAGACCCAGACACACTGGCTGAGTCAGTTCAGCCTTGAATTTGTGCAGCTGTGTGATGGTGGAATCTACAGTGCTGAATGAGATGCTGCCCTCCTCAAAATTAACCACCACTGCTATTCGGCTGCTCTGCAAGGTTCTAGATAGAGCAGTTTTTATTTTATTATGGTAGGCAAACAGATTCCTTTTGCCTTTGTGCACAAGACTCCAGGACTCCGTGTTGTTTCCAAAGGTGCTGCTTTCCTTGCACTTTCGTTGGATGCTCTTGTAGGATACAGCGATGTCCCAGTGCCCCTCAGCCTCCACCTCCCAGACGTGGACACCGGAGGAGAAGCACTGAGAGGAGAGGACCTGCGGGGCTTCATCGAAACGGCTGTTACTGTTGGGATAATCCAGCTGTGCTTTCACTCTCTCAGCTGTTTTGAGGTCAGCGGAGACTCCAAGGACATGACTGACAGTGTCGAGGTCCAGCATGAGCGCTCCTGACAAACAGACACACCATTTTAAGTGGGTTTACATACACTGTTTTTAAATCAAAGTCTATTACTCTTTGGATTTTAAGGCTTTAAAGCAATTACTTTAGCTTTGTAGCTAAAGCTCACTAATAATTGGTAAATCACCAAATGACGTACCAATCGCTGTTTTTCTTCTTTGTTCTTAATCTTGTTTTTTGCTCAATAAATGTTGCAATCGCACTTTAAACCACTATCCCAATGTTTGTGTTTCTCCTAATTCTGCCATGCTCACAGTTGTCTCAACTCAAGCAATACAAAGCAAAAAAAAAATCTGAATGATTCACAATACAGTGATACTGAAATAAAAGTGGAAGTCTGACCCCTGATGTAGGCTAGCCCATGTGTGGCCCATAGCAATTGTGCCCTTTGGGGTCCCCAAAAGTGGTGATTCAAAAACTCAGTAAAATGGAAGTTAAACTGGATCTTATTGATATACTGTGAAAGAACTGAAAAAGTGAAAGTTATCAGTTGTTTTCTTTTTTTTTTCCTTTGAACAAGTGACTATTTAGTGTAGTGGTTTACACATTTGCATAACAAGTGAAAGATCCCCAGTTTAAGACTGGGAAGAGACACAAATCCCAACAGGACTCAGCCTTCTAGAACAGGGTTCCTTAAACTTGCTTATGAGTCTTTAATTTGATCCTGAAGAAAAAAAAAATAAGTTTACACCATATTACACTGACAATATGTCAATCAGGCTGTTTGCGTACTCTAACACAAACAGACAGTATGATTCATACCTTGATCTTCTGTTTCTTTAGGTTTGTGGCTTTTCATGGGACGATGAACCAAGCTTTCTGTGCAGGGATACAAAAAAGTTATTCAGTGAGTGAAACACAATTATAGTTAATTATATTTTACAAAAAAGAAAAAATAATAAAGCACAAAATGTGTTTTAGTGGATGAAGTCCAGTGTGCCGGCTCAAATTTGGGTATAAAAATGTGAATTCAGTCATTTTTAGTTTTAAACAAATTTTTGGACAGATTTCTAAAATATTTGTGTTTTCTTGTTTTTATGACAGGTGGTCTAATAAATTTGTTAAACACTGTACTACCATACAGAGATGAAGGTTCTGACTTTAAGAAATATATGCTTATTCACTTTCTTGCCAGGAGTTGCATATGAAAGATGTCATATGTCTGTATGATAAATAAAAAGATACTTTGCACTCAGAAGCGAGTTAGCCCAACTTAACATAAAGACTGGAAGCAGAGGTAGCAGTCAGCCTAGCACCCTTAAAATAATGCAGGAAGCTGCTGCGCCTGACCAAGAAAGTTTGCATTTAATCATATTAATGGAGTTATGCAATGCAATGTAATGCAATGCATCAGCGCATTGGAAACTTGAACCCTCCTCACCTGCGATGGTGGAATAGATATTATGCACACGGTTCTGCTGCTCGTCCAGTGCTTCTGTTAGCGTCTGGTTCTCCACAGAGAAGTTGTAGGCTGGTTGAAACAAAAGGCAGACGTCAGCGAGTTTACACATAGACACAAAAGGAACACAAGAACACTGTGCTGGGGTTCTCTTACCGTAATAGAGAACTATAAACCAAAGAAAGAGCAGGACCACTGTGACACCGTTGATTGAGCTAGCAGGGCTCACTTTCTGTTTCTGGGTTTAGGAAAACAGATATTAGCTACGGAAACAAATTGTAAACACCTTGAAATGAGATCTTTAGATGTCAGGAAACAGGGCTCACATTATGATGGATGTCTTCTTGCAGTTTTTTTACAGTGTTGCTGGATTCTGTAATTTGCTCCATGAGCATTTTGAAGTGCTGGTCCATGTATTCCTGTTGAATCCACACACAGCATTACTTTAAATTACCTTAACATCCATTAGGTCAAAAGTGACCGGTCTTATGTTGGGATTAGGATTTTCGTTTTGTTTTAGCCACATATTAAATAGATATATTTTCAGATGTGAAGCTGTTAGTCTCATATATTCATTTTTGCAGTACCATTTTCTGGATGTTTCAATATTCCAAGTAGGCAAAAAGTCTATGAAAAAGGCTGGACGTGATACTACCCCGACCTCTAGACTGGTTGCCAGTGACGTGGTGGATTTAAAGTGGGAGGAGGGTAATTATCTGCTATTAACAGAAACTGTGGCTTCCTTCCTACCTTCCTTCCTACCTACCTTCCTTTGTAAAACCAACTTGTGTTTTATTATTGACATAAGGTGCTCTGATTGTGTAATATGGAGTCAAAGAGTGTCATTAAGCTCACGGTCAGCTGTCTCCGTAGGACACTGGAGGCCTCAGTGGCCACGTTAAGCTGCTTGCCCTCCAGCGCGCAGATGCTGCAGATGTAGCGTCTGGACGACTTGCAGTAGTACCTCAGCACCTCATCTTCATGCTGCGGGCATCTCCTCTCTGCGAGGTCACTCAGCGGTCCCACCAGAGGGTGCCCAGTGAACACCGGCAGCTCCTGGTGGTCCTTGACGTGCTCTTTGCACAGCGACACCTCACACTTCGTACACGTTTTAACCGCCAAGATGTTTTTCTTTGGGCAGTAGTCGCAGTACACACATTTTGTCTGCTTTTCCTGAGGAGAAAATTCAGATATTGACATGTGGAGGATGATGTGTTGCAGTCACGCACATTAGTTTATTCTTTTTAAGAATGACAAACAGATTTGAGGTTTAAAAAGTGCTTCTAGTGGGTACCCTTGTCCTCCTGTTCACCCTGAAGTCCTCTGCGATGCTGGCCAACGCGTAGCTCTTCTGTACAGTGACAACCTGTCCGAAATGCGCCCTGCAGTCTGGACACTTGAAGGGCACGTCTGAGGAGTGATCCATCAGGCCTTCCAGGCAGCTCATGCACATGCTGTGTCCACAGGGCAACTGCCGAGGGTCCTTGAAGATGTCCTGGCACACTGGGCACATGAGCATTTCCTCCATCCGGGTTTGCTCCGTATCTTCCATCCTCGATCCCTCTTCTTTGGAAAAAAGGGACCAGGAAGCATGGAAAGAGTTAACGGCAAAGTTATTACAGCTCCACACCGCTGCCTTTCTAAAAACTACCTATTTAGTTTGTTTTGAATAAACCATCAACCTCAGCACGAAGACACACTAGAAGCTGATTTAATCTACCTTGATAATGAAAAGGTGTCGGGAGGCTGTCGGTATTATTCGTTTTCTGTCTTCGGTACACACAAAGCTAAAAGTGAAAGCATTGCCGTGTTATGGTTTATACTTCCGGGTAGGCGGGGCTTACCGGTGTCTCCGGTTGCGTCAGTGTAGCTTTTAAATGATAACTTTGAGTTAAAATACAGAGTTACACTCTGGTAACGTCATTGTTGGAGTTTAAAATATCAGTAAAAGATTTCCAGCTTAAGATTAATGTATTATTACACTGGTGGGTTTCCAGATAATAAATCCAGTCAAACTAAAAACATCAGTCTAGTTCGCTAATTGAATTAATTACTTGCATGTCTCTGAGCTCAGTTACGCTCAGTGGGGGAAAAAAAAAAAAAAGCACGAATACAGGTGGAAGAAAAACGTAGATTTTACTTAAAGCTCCGTGTTCGTGTTCAGAGACTTTAACCCGCAGAATGAACTGAAGTGCTCGTAGCTGATTCCGCGCTACCTTTCAAAGGACGAGGCTCTGGTGCTTTCTTAAAAAGACACGTTATTCCCCCACTTTAGTCCACTCTTCTCGTTTAGGTGTCAGCGCTTGTCAGGGCAAGTTAACGCTTGCTGGCTAAACCCGCAGATAACCTCTCTAAGTCACGCAATATTAAAATGTGTTTGATCTGAAACGTGTGATAAATATGCAAAAAAAAATAAGAAGTCAGAAAGACTCTTTCACAGCACTGTCACTAGCCCTTTGTAGCAATTTTGATTTATAAATGATATTTTAAAAGACAGTGCCATTATAGCTTCGATTTTTTATTTAACCTTTATTTATACAGGTAGTCCCATTGAGACTCAATGTCTCATTTACAAGAGAGACCTGTTTCAGATAAACAAGATGTGAACACACACACACAAAAAAAAAAATATATATATATTTTTATTGATACATAAAACAAATGTTTATCAGCAAAAGTTATTAAAAAGACTTAAAAAGAGATGTTAGTCAATGCTGAGCACACATGTAGTTTATAAAATTAAAACATCTTGTCTTTCAAATGAAGACAAGAGCATATTTGTTGTTTGAACTCATAAAGTCACCATGAGACATACGGGTCATGGAAAGCAAGACATCTAAAGACTATGAGTAATCGATAACATGCTACAACGCCAAAAAGTCAGTAATAAGTGACATGAGTGTTAAGTAAAAAACAACAACAACATATAAACAGACTTAAAAAACAAATATATAAAAGTACTTAATTTAACAGGAAATGTTGGGAGGTGGAGAGCTGTGGTTTTCCAAAACAGACAACCTACATGTTTAGTAGCACTCTTTGAAGTCTCTCAGCCCAATTAATGACCCACAATCACAAAAAGTAAAAATATGGCAAGAACTAAACACACAAAATTAGACTAAAACATCAGTAGTACAAGTTTCTTTTTTAAAAAATGTCAACATCCAACCACAACATGTCTGTGTAGGTTCTCAGTCATCTAGGTCATGGTAGTCTTAGGAGGCTGAAAAAGAAGGAAACTGGACTTCTTTAAGTTTGTGAAGACAGTCCTCATCCAAGAGGCTTCTTCAGTTCTAAAAACCAAAAGGTGGAGAGTCCCAGGTATTTAAACCCTAGTGGTGGTTGTCCCCTTTGGAGATGGTCGTTGGCCCATCACGTGATCCAAGGTGTAAAAAAACAAACAAAAGGCATGGGTCATTACCATCACCGGAGGTTAATGCTCGAATTATACTTCTGCGGGAAATCTACGACGTAACCGCAACCCCATTTTAACCCTACGCCATAACCTTCCACGTAGCCTGACGTGCACCTCCCGAGAAATGTAAGTACATGTCAGGTCGACGCAACCCGCAACGACTCCGATTGGCGGTGAAGGTTACGGCATAGGGTTAAGAGGAGTTTCCAGTTATGATGCAAGTTACGACGTAGAGTCCCCGAAAGAAGTCAAGATCAAGCTTAAGGGTGAAAAAGGGTGAAACCACCTCCAAAGGGGACAAGCCACACTAGGGTTTAAAAACCTGGGACTCTTCACCTTTTGTTTTTGGAGATGTCTTTACAAACTTAAAGAAGTCCAGTTGCCTTCTTTTTTCAACCTCCTAAGATCCAACCGCAACCCCAGTTATTTTAGCACGACTCCAAATATCAGGAATCAACATGAGCAATGTTATGACTTTCACTTCTCTTATCTAAGCTTCTCGGGACAGCTTCTGCTAATAGTGATTTAGTGTTTTCAGTCTGAGGTAGACATCCGCAGCAGCCTGTCACTGACAGCTGTTTCTACAGCTTAAAGCCAGCAATCGTTCTGAATGAAGGAACAAAGAATTCGCACTGGCTCAGTTTGTGCTTCTCCAGATTCCTCATGATCCTGAACGTCTTGCCGCATGTGGCGCAGCTGAAAGGCTTCTCTCCGGTGTGAAACCTCAAGTGTGCTTTCAGGTTGTCTCGCAGACGAAAGCTTTTACCGCACTGCGAGCAGGTGTGCGGCCTCTCCCCCGTGTGGAACCTCGAGTGGCGGCGGAGACTTTTTCGCAGGGCAAACGTCTTAGGACAAACAGAACACAAGTACGGTTTTTCTCCGGTGTGGAAGCGCTTGTGTCGCCGGAGGATCTTCCTCCGGTTGAATGTTTTCCCACAGATACTGCAAGAGTATCCATCACGGGAGCGGCTGACGACCGTTTGGAGACGCCAAATGTCATTTGCACATCTGGTGAAGCAGCAGAGGCGATGACCGGTGTGTATACCTTGATGATGGCGGAGATCTTTGGGAACAGCCCAACCATTTTTGGAGTCAACGCTCTGAGCTTTGGCAGCATTACCCTGATTCGACATCTCTGACTCAGGTATTGTGAGAACATTTACCAGCTGTACTGCGCAGGGACGCAGCAGCTTTGGATCTGGAGAGGTGAGTTTCAGTTTCATCTGGAGATGGTTCTTTATTTCTTTCTGAGAGTGAACCCATTCCCACACCCCAATCTGTGCAGGAGTCGCAGCTCCATCAGATGGGGATGGACTGTAAGCAGTTCCCTTAGCTGTGCTGACACAGGCCTGCTGAGGCTCGGCTTGATCAGGCTTCTCTGATTTATCAAGTTTGGGTGCCGGAGACTCCGGCTTAAGGATCAACGGACAAACAAACTTCACCTTCTCCCCAGAAGCAGAGTTACTCGTATCAGGCTGAATTACAAGAGGCCTCTGATTAGCTGGCAGGCTGTTTGATGACGTCTCCGTCCGTGTCTCTGCAGAGACTGAAAAAGATCACATGCATTTTTAATGACATTGTACATTTTCACCATCCTTTCATGCAGCTTCCAAACCTCTTCACTCTTACAAAATGGTTCTGCGTCCCTCAGTTGTCGCCATGCATACAAAATAAAAGACGGAGAAGGGCTATCAAATAATAGCAGCAGATGTAGTTACGTTACATGTGTCCTTACCTTGCTTACGGTGTTTTTGCAAGCTCAATAATCCTCACAATTGAAGAATTTACTATTATTTAAATCCACAAAACTTGCGAATGCTCACAAAATGCAACAGCGTCACACTGGCACTCAAATGCTGCAGCCATCATTGCTTCTAAGTGCACTCAACTCTACTCTCAACTCTCAACTCTAAATTCTTGCACCACACAAGTCCGCGTATGTTGTGCTTCATGGAAGTGTACTAATGATAGCATCCTGACTGAGAAACAGTCATAAACCTCAGTATTTATTAAAGACAGGCAGGCAGCAGATTTACACAAAGGGGTGCATGTTTGAAAGAGCCTTTGTGTGTGTGATCAGTAACAAAGAGATAAGGTTTTTGCTAATTCAAAAGGTAAAAGTAACTACATGGCAGCAACACGAGGTAGCATGCCACTTGTTAAACAGCAGAAATCAGCTGTGGTGAAAGTCCAAGTGTTAGCACAGCACATTCTCATTGTACACTTTAGTATTGCCTCACGTCAGTATTGCTACTCTGTGTATGAAATGTGGATACCCGGAGGTGTAAAACGCATTATGACATGTCGCACAAGCCTAACTTACTGTACCATGTCATTAAACTATCGTGTGGTGCTAAGTTTGATATTTACAAGAATAAATACATGCGATATGTGATATACTTCAGGGATCATGGAAGAACACAGGTTTCTCAATGCTGCGGTTTACTGGTCCGAGGGAGCAAAAAGCCACAGCTGTACCTATGACACTGTTAACGGACAGCCACAAATCCAGGTATTCGTAGTATTCCTCTGTGTGGTAACATCTGGTATGTATGTATATGTAACTGCCTACACTGTTCATCTGAAGGTAGCAACTGTCCCAGCGTGCATGAGACAGGAATATGAAATAAGTGAAAAATGATATTTGAGTAAAGTGCTACAAAAATGTAATATATTTTTAATCTCTCCTATTGCTGCTGATAAATGGGTAATTTCCAACTAGGACTGCTCACGGGGTGGATCAAAACACTTTGCTTTTTACTTTGCATTATTTATTTATTTATTTTTATAGCACGTTTGAGCCCTCATACCTTTTTAAGCACAGCCCCGTGTCCCTTGTCCCCTTTTTCGGGATTGAAAAACACGTCTGAGTTCTGCAACCAAATCTATTTCACACCGACTCCAAGTAGGTGCTGAAGCATACTGTTTAATCTGTCCAAAAACTGCACTACTGGAAAACATGCAAGGACTTAAACATATGCAGCACTGGCATTTTGTGGTCCAAACTGTGGCTGGGGTACTACCTGTTTAACCTGTTCTTCACATTTCCAAAGGTAAAAAGATTAAAGCTTTTTTTGTCTGATATGCATAACGTGTTCATGCTTCCAGTGTGTCAGTGTATTCCAGCCTTGGCTTTCAGCTCTTACCATGCAAAACAACTTCTGTCTGAGCAGCACAGTCAGATTCAAGGACGCTCAACTCCACCGTATCCACAACCTGATAAGACAAGAAACATGACACATTTGCATGCATGCATCATGTTAACTGCAATGCAGATCACACCGGAAGCATCCCAGTAATAAAAAAACAAAAAAAACAAAAAACAAACCACACAACAGTGAGGGCAGACTAGGCTTCACAAAGTGTCTGTTCTTCATTCCACAGGTGATTTAAACCCCTGTAAATTCTCACTGACCGGATCCTTCACGGATGACCACTCGGGGTCAGCAGGCCCATTATCTTCAGTCAAGAC
Source organism: Heterochromis multidens (assembly GCA_015108495.1). Lineage (NCBI taxonomy): Eukaryota > Metazoa > Chordata > Actinopteri > Cichliformes > Cichlidae > Heterochromis > Heterochromis multidens. The sequence continues at coordinate 83,605 of VUQS01046686.1, forward strand.
GATTTCTGGTGGAATGAGGCAACCCTCCACCTCCACCACCACCTCCTTGCACTCCCTCACATAACCACCATCCGAGACAAAAGTGGGCTCTACGGAGAAGGGGGGGGGGGTTAACGTTGGATTTCTACTCTACAGGTCCAACAGTAACATTAGCTATATGCAAGACTGCTTGGTGATATGCAAGCATGCATCAACGTATTAATATACTGATGCCACAGAACTCTGTTGGAATAAGTTGCAGCTTAAGCCGCACTCATGCATCTGCAGCTGCAGCAGAGCCACAAACAGGAAGTAACGGCGTTTAAAGGCTCAGAAACACATACCATGAAACAACGACGGCTCATCAGTGTTCTCGCCCACTTGCACTCCGATGCTGCGTTTTGTGTCCCCACTCGATAAAATATCCAGGGTTTCGTTTCCCTTCGTGTCCACACCGCGGCCCAAATCCACATCGGAAGCTCGGTATCTGCTCTCGAACAGTTTGATTAACTCCACCGAGGCCGCTTTGACCAGCGTGCCCAGCACCGACTCCACTTGCGCCTGGAGGTTCCCGACGCCCATCGACATATTGCCTTTTCCGGCCGTACACAAATTCACACCGAAATGGAAGTTAAAATTTAGAAGTATTTATTTACCAATGGAACAGCCACATGGTTTGCAGAGGGAAGGGGCGTGGCCAGTAGTGGGGGAGGAGTGGCCAGAAAAAGCGGCCTTCCTCTTTCTCTTGCTTGCTAAATGGCGGCCGGCAAACAACTTTGAGGTGCATTACCGCCACCTAGTGGATTATTATGGTTACTGTCAAAGTCCTACTAGTTGTTTTCGGCCAATAACTGAGCTCAGACAAAACAGGGAGAACACAAGAATAATGTTGGGTTTTGATAACCTCAGCATTATCCAACAACGTTTATTTACCTAAAAAATGTGAAGAAAAAAATGTGGAACAGCTTTGTCAGTACATTAAGGTTAGTTTGTGGATGCCCAGTCGCAAAACTTCATACTAGACTTCAAACTCCTTGTATTAAAAAATTTTTGCTTCTTCTTTTTGATGGTGCTTCATAGATTGAACATCCATAATCAGCTTCTGATTGATCTAACATGTACACTGATCAGCCACAACATTAGAGCCACTGAAAGGTGATGTGATCATCGTGCATCTTATTAGGATTCAATGTTCTGCTGGGTAACCTTAAGTCCTGGCATTCATGTAGTTCTTACTTTGAAATGTACCACCCACCTAAATGTTCTGCAGACCAAGCACATCCATCATGGCAATGCTACTCTCAGACAGCAGTGGCCTCTTCCAGCAGGACAACGTGCACCACCACAAGGCAATAACCCTTCAGAAACAGCTCGAAGAACACGAAAGAACCCGAGGTGTTCACCCATGCTCCAAAACTCCTCAGGTTTTAATGTTGTGGCTTAGTGCTTATAGTTTTAAAGCAGCTCTATTTTCTCCTAGCATTGTTCCTGTTATAGAAATTTCAGAAATCAACTGAATTCCAAGAAAACAGTTTTTAGACACACACACAGGATTCACGTTTAACAAAAAGTACAGTAAGGCACAGAATGAAGTTACATTTCCAACTTTATATTTCCTGTCCCACCTTCATCCCTCCCAGCAGAGACAAAACAGGGTACACGGGGGGGCCTGCCTGGTGTAAGAGACCTTCTGCTTTCTCACAACAAGCAGGATGAAGTATGAAAATATTATAGCAATTTTCTTGGTTCACCACAACAGCCAATTTAGTGCTGATCATAAGCAAAAATCCTTCCAGTTTTGTCTTTCAGTAAAGCCAAAAGCCAAGAATGCTTTTAGCTGATAGGAAGAAAACAGTAACTCAAATAACCACTGGTTACAACCAAGGTATGCAGAAGAGCATCTCTGACAGCACAACACATGGAACCTTGAAGCAGATGGGCTACAGCAGTAGAAGACCACACCGGGTGCTACAATTTGCAAATGGGCTCACTAAAATTGGCCAACAGGAGACTGGAAAAATGTTGCCTGGTATAATGAGTCTCAATTTCTGCTGTAACACTTGGATGGTATTTTGGCCCCTTAGTACCAACTGAGCATCATTTAAACACCACAACCTACCTGAGTAGTGTTGCTGACCACGTCCTTCCCTTTATGACCACAGTGTACCCATCTTCTGATGGCTGCTTCCAGCAGAATAATGCACCATGTCACAAAGCTCAGATCATCTCAAACTGGTTTCTTGAACATGACAATGAGTTTACTGAACTCAAATGGCTTCCACAGTCACCAGATCTCAATCCAATAGAGGCACCTTTGAGATGTGATGGAACAGGATTTGCATTGTGGATGTGCAGCCGAAAAATCTGCAGCAAGTGTGTGATGCCATCATGTCAATATGAACCAAAATCTCAGAGGACTGTTTCCAGCACCTTGCTGGATCTGTGCCATGAAGAATGATGACAGACAAAAGGGGATCCAACCCAGTACTGCCAAACTGTACCTACTTAAGTGGCCAGTATCAAAATTGACTCTTCTTTAGTACTTCTTTAACACTAGGGGAAGCTGAACATATGTTCTTTTTCTTACACAATGTAGTTTTAAGAGAGTGGAGAGTGACTTCTCTCTGCTCTGTACCTACTGTATTTAGCCTCAGCACACTTTATAAAATAAAGAAATCCTCAGATTGTTATTATGATCAGAATTTATGACTTACTATCATTTATATTTCACACATGCACACACATACACATCTTTAAAAACTATACAGTAGTGAGGTTTCTGTCCAAGCTGTCATTTATTTAAGACTTCACAGTACGTTAAATTCCTCTTGTTACAAAAATAGAATATGGCTGTTGTCATAATTCATCATCGTAGAAAACATCCATGTGATGTACAGCACGTTCAGTGTACAGCATTACATTGATTTCACAGAGTAGGCTGGTGATATTCAAGACCTGTAAGAAAAGCTTGTTAGCACCCTTGGATCTGACCTCAGTCATTTCGGTTGTGGGGAAAACAAGAAAATAAGTGAACATAAATAATACACATTCAAACGGCAACAGACTCCACAGATGGATTCAGACATAATGCATAAAACAATGCAACCCTTCCAGTATTAGGAAAATAAACACTTTAATAGTATAAAAGTCAATAGAAGTAGATTGCAAGGTTTTGAAATAATTCTTTTTTATTGTTACATGTGGGGATAAAGGCACTGTGGCATCTTAGTAGTTTGTTACATGGAGGATTTGAGAATATGCAGGTGAGAGGGTCAAATGAATACTGGAATAATGTTCTGGTGTGATGCAGAGAGAGGGTGATGAGAAGATGAGATATCAAAATGAACTGACGAGTTCAAAGTAAGAACTAGTTTCAAGAAAGGATGATGTGACAGAGTTAGTGATGTTGAGTCTTGAAACTGCATTGGTCAGACTTGAAAAGTAATTTATGACTTAATGGTTTAATAATCATCATCATCATCGTCGTCATCATCGTCATCATCATCATCATCGTCGTCATCGTCGTCGTCGTCGTCGTCATCATCATCGTCGTCGTCGTCGTCGTCATCATCATCATCGTCATCATCATCTTCATCAGGATCGATTTCACCTGACAGAACATCCTCAAGCCAGTCCTCCAGCTCATCTGCAGAGGGCAGGTCCTCACCATCATCCATGTCCAACCACACGCTGTCAGCCTGGAACGCCACAAAACAAAAACAGCTCTTTTGTGGATTCTCTGAGAAGGTGAAAGTCTGTGTAGCAATGGTTTTACTGTACAATGAAACTCCTTCTTTTAGGGTACTATTAAAGTCACCAACACCCCAAGACTGAATATGAAATACTGAAACACTGTTACACTGTTACATTAGTGGACACTAATATTAAACATGACCAATGTAATCCATGTAAGGTGAAATCTCAGCTTTAGATTGCTCTAACCCCTCAATTTCAAAGAATTTTTTCTATTCTTGACTCTGTGTGATGTCCAAGAGAGAGGAATTGCTTATATTGTTCATCTAAGACAGACACCTCTGACTCTGAGCACAGAAGCCCCTCCCACTTGCTGTCCAATCCTTCTGTTTGCAAGGGCCAGTCAGTCAGAACAAAGTTACCTTAGGAGGGTGGCCTTAAAGGGAGAGGAATTAAAGCAGCTTGTGTCAGACACACTATGAACTGAGAAGGTTCATAGTGTGTCTGGTATAAAATACACTCTGAACACTATGGGACAGTATGAAGGTATAAGATGAATGAGGATTATTTGAGCTGTGAAACATGATGAGCCTAGTAGAGTCCAAGAATAAAAAATATGAAGTTGAAAATGAGCATGACGAGTCCACTAATGAACGTGTCTCGCCTTAAATGAACTTGTGGTTATAAACAGTATGTATAACAATATATGAGCGCAATAAACCACATAAATGTTTTGAATTTTGTAATAAGAACATACTGAAAATATTACTTACGTCATCAGCTTCAACAACACCAATCTGTGGATGTGACAGGTCAATTCCAAAAGTCTTTTCCCAGTGTGGCAGGAGCTGCAGGGGAAAGTAAGCAAAAGATTAATTAAGGAGTTGCTGTTATCAACCAACCATGGTCAATCAAACTGTGCTGATTGCCTGACAGTGTCTTGTTTCTAGAAAGTATATTACAATGCTTCATATTGTTACCAGAGGGAAGTCATCAGGGTCAATCCAGACAATGCTGAGGTCAGGGTTGTCAGTGTTATCCTCGGCAACTTGTTTTAAAATCTCCAGGAACTCGAAACCATCTGAGGAGTGGAAAAGATGATCACAATCTAAACTAAACAGATAACTAAATAACTAAAACTAAACAGCATTATAGGGCGATCAGAAATAACTGTCACTACAGGTGCTTATATATATATGTTTTTATACTTAATTTAGGATTCGTTTACCTGGGTCAGACTCCTCTGCAAAGGCAATAATATGTTCACCGTCGACATCATCTTCCTGTGGAAAAAGATAGTTACAGGCTACAATTTCAGGAAAAATTGTAAACTGCTCTTAAGTTGCAGTCTTATTAAACTCTTGCAGAGGAAATATAATTCAAGTTTAAAATTTCTTACCCAGATCTCATACATGTTGTGGGGCTGCAGCTTCCTCAGGGTTGGTCTAATAAGCAAAGATTACTCAAATCTTAATGCCCTTTACTTTGAACTAGAAGCTGAAGCTTTTAGCTCTTGAGATCCTTGTAGCATGGCTCAAATGGAACTTACCTGTCATGATCTTCAATGAATTTCACCAGTTCCTCCTCAGAGTAAGGTTTTCCAGGGATGACCACTGGCTCATCCATGAATGGTTCATAGAAGTCCACCTCATTGAGCTTCAGGTCCAGAGCCTTGGCGACCTGTAACACAGGGCCAAAGAATTGGAAGCCTCATCTGACCATAAAGGATATTTTAATAGCATATAATTGGTACAAAAAAAAATGTTGTTTTAACAAAATATTTAACTACAGTTTATTTTGTTTAGGAAAAACAAAAGTATTATTAATATTGTTTTTTTTTCAGTAGGTAGTGCAGGTTTGTCCACTAATTGCAGGGTTGGTGGTTCGATCCACATGTCAAAGTGTGCTTGAGCAAAACACTGTAAACCCAAGTCACATGGCAGGTTAGTTAACACCTTACACAACCCTTTTCACCACCACTGATCTGTGAGTGTATGATGGGCGGATGAGATACAACAGTGTAAAGTGCTTTGCAGAAGCTTAAAGGATGTTATACTTAACATCTTTTAAGTGGAAGATAGGCAGCCTAGGTGTTTTAAATGAAACCCGTCTTATAATTCTATACATGATAGACCTCTTAGCCCTCACTAACTTGAATGAATTGATTAAGGATACCTTGGAAAGGGTCTCCCCCTGATTCAATTACAGATACAGTCTCACAGATACTGTTTTCATTTCCTGTGTGATGCTCATATGACGGACAAATATAATAATCATTATGTAATCATGTCTTTAAGCCTCAAAGATATGGAATTTAAGATGCTTCTAAAATTCTTGTTGGATACATTTTTCACAGAAAGCATTTGTATTTATGGTTACATGTAAAAACATTTTCCTGGGGTGCCTCAGAGTTCAATCTTGGGCCCACTGCTTTAAAAAAACTTTTTTTTCAGCTCATTAAAACAAGCAAGCAAAAAAGAATATACAGCTTTACAGAAATTCATTTTTAATGTTTTTATGTTTAAGGTAGATTTTTGAGTCTGATCATCATTACAAATATAGAATGAAATGTAATGCCAATGCCCGCCATCCTTAGTGCTTAAAAGACTCCTTAGCTTACTCACCTTGGGATTGAATGTGGCATAGAACAGGATGTGTGGATGGAACTCTTCAGCAGCATCAGCAAAAGCGTCAAAATCTGAAATTTACAGGCATCCATCAAGTTGTTTCAGTAGGTCACCCCCTGTATGAAATATCTAAGAATGTAGACTTCTTGTTCTCATCATTACTGGTGTTTTTTGTTTTTTTTCTCACTTAAATCAAATAGCAGCAACTTTAACTAAAGCATTCAGAAGATTATGTGAGATTTATGATGCTGTGTCATTCGCTTGATACGCAATTCTCAGAAAATATTACAGGTTATCATGCCATCACAGTACAGATTCTTACGTTCTGACTTGTGACTCTTAAAGTAGCCCACCAATTTGATGTCCTCTTCGATGTTTTTAAAGCCTTTCAGTTCCTTACTATTGTCAATTATTTCCACAGGGTCCTCAAGAACCTATGGAAGAGGAGAAAAGGGGGAGACAACAGAGATGACAGAGAAGAGAATAAACTGGAATAAGGCTCTGTGGGTCGTCCTCAAAGGAAGCAAAATGAGTATTTAGAGACTTTTTATTGCTAAAATAAGGCAGGCTATTAACTGGGAGATTATATCCTCACGAACATCATAGATGAACTCCACAAGAGTGTCAGCTGCAAGCTCGCCATCATATTCTATGACTTCATCCTCTGTGAAGACGAAGATGCTGTCAGACTCCTCAAGGCCTAGGGGGAAGAACAGTTTGTGTTTAACCTTGAGACTTTTGGACAGGTTAGCTCAGATTACATTTCAGGTTACTTGTGCTAAAGTAATTTGACTCTGATAGTCTGGCTAATCTGACTTTTGCATAATAAGCTATGAACCAACCGCCTGCAGCTGTATTTACCTAATTTCTTTGCAACAGCCTTGTCGTGCTTTGCATCAATGAGACCAACGCCAATATCTTCATCTTCAAACTCATCCAGGACCTGGGCTGCAAGCTGTAAAACATTGCACATAAATAAATAAATGATTTGTTAGTTCAACACACACAAAAAAAGGAATACAGGGCGGTGCAAGTGTCTTACTCATTTGAAAGGCTACACTATTACACCCCTACACTATTATTTACACCTTTTGACAAAGTTGTCTCACTCAGTAGTTTCATTACCATAAAAGCCTGCTTTTCAGAGCGCCGCTTATGCACTTTCTAAATCTGTATGAAACTTGAACCTCATGACTGACAGTTGGGTCCACCAATGACCGTGTCACACTTGCAGCCCAACTGCATTGAGGAAGTGGTTCGAGAGCCGTCTCAGTGCATTTGAAGGGTAAAAAGTACACACAAACTCTCACACACAAACACACGCGCATGCATGCGCACTGGTGTCAGAAATCTTGAGCAGCTGCTTTTACTGGCATAAATAGTTAGACTAACCAGGGTGTCCTGCAGTTTGTTGTGAAGATAATTCTTTGAGTTTCTTTTAACTTGACTGGAGTGAGGCACAGTGGAACAGTTTAAATTTTGTAGCTTAGCAGCACATACTTTTAAAAATTTCAGGTTTTAAGTTATATATCATGCACACTTATTCCCTGCATTAGACTACACTTTATTGCAGACTGCGCCCTTTTGGCATTTACACAGGCTAAAATAAACTTCTTACAGGGAAAGGGATTAAGGCTTTATGCTTATATGATATTCAAATTACTTAGTTATACATATTTAAGGCTATATTTAAGGATAAATAAAAATTTACAACAAGCATCTCTTTTTGGCATTACCTAATAGTGAATTTTATCATATGACCATCTGAATAATGCAAATTTTATTACAAAATTTGAACTTTTCACCATATTCTTTATGAGGTGAAATATGAGCATATCTACATACCTTATGGGTGTTTTTTTAATTTGAAAATGTAAAATAAATATTTCTTTCATTTATGATAGATAAAGTAAATACATGGAAATTATATCTGCCTGTCCTAATATAAAACATGTAAAGTTGTTTTTGCAGCTTGCTCTACAGAATGTGTATTTGATGTAACATGGATGAGATCATTTCTTCAGAGTAACTGAACCTCCCCGACTACATGTAAAGTTAAACCGGCAGGCTCAGTATCTGGGGTGGGATTTCATAGCTTCATATCTGCATGTGCTGCAGCTGTACATTTTTTCCATTTTTGCTTTTGGCTAAGATATACCAAAATGCAGTGATAACACTGCAGGTGCAGAACCTGACTGTGTCGCCTCATTTTGATGTCCAGAGTAACAAAGAAAGACACGTACATCTTCATGTGTGCTAATCTATGTCGAACTGGCACTGCAGATTAAAAGTACACTGCATTCTATCTGGAGAATGCAGGTGCTTTTCATTACATTGAAAAAAGGTACAAGCATGAGGTCTACAGCACCTCCCTTGACAAAGCATTGATAATAGACCTGAGAGGCCACTTTAACAACAAAATCAATCAAGCTGGGATTGATACAGGAAGAAAGCACTTCATTATCACCATCACAATGTCATGTTTCATTTGACTTTCACTAACCCCCACAGGGCTCCTTGACCGCTGAAATTTTGCACCTTTTGCATTTGCCTATGACTATAAATAAAGCTTCATTAAATGTAAATCATAATACATTCAGAAGGAGAAACACAAGCCTTCAGGGGAGTTAAACCCACCACAAAAGCAGCTTGGGATAAATATAGTGCCAGAAGCCACGCCAGCCCAGGGACTATTTTGGCAAGATGGCAGTGATGCTCAGTGCTCTGGGATCCGCTGACAAGTACAGTACTGCAAGTGTCAATCACAGCGCAGAGCTGAGCCGGCACTACTGGAGCCAGTACCTCCAGTGCTGGCCTGCAGCCCCAAGGCTGAGCCCCAGTGCCCTATACACAGACACCAGAGGCTCATGATGTGATACGCTAAGGAGAGCAGCCTCTCTCATGTCTCTGATATCTCTCTTTCTCTCTGTCTGATTTAGTTATTAATGTTTTCGCCATTATTATTATTTTTACCCCCTTCATCCTATTTCATTTATCTTGTTCACATGAGATGATAAAGCCAGATTTGGTTCCTGATAAGATCTGTTGCACACAATTTCTGCCATATTTGTTTAGGCAAAGTTAGAATATTCGTCACAATTTTTATTTTTAGGGGCTGTTGAGAGTTCCTCATATGATCCTTTTTCGCCTTGAGCTGTCACTTTTATTTATTTACATTTAAACAGAAGCCAACCAACCAGCCTTGCAAAACACAATAATGCAACAAATGTATGGGGTGGCAGACATTACACTGTACATTAGCCATGCCAAATGCCATGAAATACTGTTGCTATGTGATCTAGTGCAGGCCATAAATCAGAATTTAACCTGGCTTCTTAGAACTGCAATGTTCAGTACAGTTCTTAAATAACTGCTTCAGTAGTTCTTTATGCTTTCTGAGAACCAGTTAGTTCTGCATTGTGTCTGTGATTGTTACAGTGTAAAAATTAATTTTGCTCTCTGTATAAATTATCAGCATGCCTGCAAACATAGAGTCAACTTCTTGACAAGAAACGCAAATAGAACTTTTCTTGGGAAATGTGGTGTGTTGACATTTCAAATACAGTAAATAAGTGGAAGCTTTGTGAGCTCGTACTGAAGATTTGCATTGAAAGGTGATGTAGTGGCTTTTTATGCGGAATGTAATCCAGGCTGACATGAGGCCCAAGGTGTGATTGGAGTGTTAAGTGCATCAACTGCCTCACACACAGACACAGAAACACATAAAGATGCACACACACACTCACACATCCTACACAGGTTCAGCCTTTGCCAAAATAAATGATATCTTGGGTCCTCACAGCTCAGCTCTTTGCCTCAGGGTGGTCGACATGACGACACACCGCAGGCTTGCGACACATTTTTGGGACTTCACTTCTCAGCATTTCTGAATCCAACAAAGCTATTTTCTACCTCCAGGTCTTCTTTTCTCCATAATAACTTCACAAACACGAGTGGAGTTTTGCAAATATTCTCCCCATTTTTTCTTTTGGAAACCACAATTAGCCTTTTTCTGCAAAAGAATGTGTTTTTTATGTACATATGCATTATGTTAAAATTCCTGAACCAGCACCACCACCACAGATTTTACATCTGCTTTATTTTGAATCTGCAGGCCTAAGTGAAAAGTCTTAACAGCAATTTCAAATATGTTTAAAGCATCTCTGTGCTTATGAATCAAGCACAGATTTTACAGCTTCCTCATCACCATCATCACAGTTCTTATCTTAACCCACCTCAAGGGCCAACTCCTCAATGTCAAACTGTCTCTGGGCGGCGCGGCTGGATCCGGGATGGTCATGGTAGTACACCACCATAGTGTCATACTTCTTCATCACAGACTTATAGTTCTTGGCGTTGAGGTCGTGGACGCGGTCCTTGCCATCATACTCAGGGAAGTCCAAGCTTTCCTTGCCCAGTGAAACCCTCCCAAAGGACAGCAAGACTGCTACAAGCACCCAGGTCCACTTCATGGCTCCTCTCTAAGATAATGTAGGTGTATTTACAGTTTCACAAAATAAATGAAAGGGGGAGAAAAATATTTTTAAAAAAAGTTTGGTGAAAGTATGGAGAACCCCTTCCAATCCGCGTCACCCAGAAGAGAGCAAGACAGCCTCCTGGATCTACCTTATTAAAAACCCCACATGGGCAACTGGCACTGGGTTCAGGGTGCAAGAGGGGTTGGGCTAAGTTTGACATAGGTGTGAGCGTGCGCCTATGTGGCATGTAATTAAGCATGGGGAAGAAGAGGCAGGGCTGGGGCGGTTGCTGGGGTGACAGCTTTGTGTAAGTGTGTGCGCGTATGTGTGTGTGCTTGAGTGTATGTTAGAAACCTGTTAAAGAGGGTGGAGTAAGGAGAAGAGGACCAACTTGCTCTCTGTATGCACACACAGAACATACACAGACAGCTGTGGTGATGGAAGGAGAGGGTGCGTGAGCAAAGAATGAAAGCATCATATAGAATAGGACATAAGTGTGTGAGTGTGTCTGCTTTGTGCCAGATGAAGAAGAAGAACTTTGATATGATGGATTTAGGGGTGGGTACAAATATGAGGGATTCTTTTCCCTTATTAAGTGAAGATGAAGGCTTGGATCCCAGCTAAAAATAATGGATGTAGGACAGAGAAGTACAAATCAGGAGGGGGTGCTGGTGTCTAATTTGCTGCTGCTGGCATTCGTGTCGTGCTAGAATGTGGAGCTGGGTCACTCAGGGACATGAAGCTAGATAGAGAGAGAGAGAGAGAGGAGGAGAGGGTGGTGTACTTGCTGAGGATTCAGTGCACAGGTGTCACTTAGCCCTGACTCAAGAAGAAAGTGAAACATAGCGTTTTACAGGGGTTGGGGCATGCATGTGGAAGCTTTATTTGAATCTTTTTTAATCTGAACCTGATACACACTGAACACATGTGTCCTGTGCAATGGGTGCATGTATGCTTGAGCTGGTCGCCTGTCATATTACTTTACGAATTGAAAGGGAAGAGGTAAGCTATAAATAAATACAGGCTATCATACTACTTCATCCAACTCTCGACACTCACACTTACGTGACACACTCCCTCTTTTCTGTGACAAGACATGCAAGCTTACAGTATTAAAGCAGAAAATCTTTGTCTAAGTAGATAGCTTGAAGGATGCACTATGTGTGTCTGTGTGCGGTTTAACTATAGAAAACTGAGCTGAACTGTTGTCCGCTGTGTTACTGTAAACACCTAATAAAATGATATGAGAGAGAGACTATCTCATAAATGGAATGGTTTCAAGTGTGTTTCCTTTGCACCTCATGCAACGACAGCTTGAATAACAATTTTAAGTCCTGATTACGTTAGCTCGAGCATGTGTGGCTTAATAGAATGAGAAGAGCAATGGGTGTACGCAATGTTTGAGTGCATTAACTTTGGTGCCCCCCCCCCCAGGACATTGTGTGTGTCAGACATTTCATTTCCTTAATTTGTGCTAAATTTTGTATCTTTTCATATTTTATGGTGCAAATTTCTTTATTTATGTAAAGAAAAACACCAAAATCAGGCATAGGTGACAATTCAACTTGTACTGCAATATAATACAGTAAGGCCCTACCCCATATCTACACCTGTAAACTGAGCCATAAAAAGTACTTGATCTATTGTGTGTATAACGCACTGGCTCATGGACTTCAGGCATCTGTTCTCTGCAAGTCTTCCTGAACCAGATTAATTAAATACTTTTTTACTTCTTAAAAAATAGTCTGTTGTTTGCCCTCTTGCAGAATCTATGCTTTTTTTTTTTATCTAAACACTAGTTCACTGTTGATTTTTTTTTTCAAATTATTTACTTTTTAAATTTTAATTGCAAGCTCATTCATAATTGTAAATTTCTAAGTGGACAACATCTACTGTAATATTTTATCAGAGGGAGAATGATGTCCATTGAGTTTCTTCATGTCTGCAGCAGTTACCGCTGCTGGCCAGGAGATGGCACACTCTGATCTATAGTACAGATTGTGTACAGTCTGCAACTTCCAATTTCTGTGGATAGATTCTTGAAACCTCAAGAAAATGTTATCTTCTTCTTTCGGCTGGTCCTGTTAGGGGTTGTCACAGTGAATCATCTGCCTCCATCTCACCTTCTCCCTAGAATCCTCTTCTGTCACACCAACCCTCTGTATTTCCTTCTTCGCTACATCCATGAATCTTCTCTGTGGTCTTCCTCTTTTCCTCCTGCCTGGCAGCTCCATCTTCAACACCCTTTGTCCAATATATCCACTATCCCTCCTCTGCACATGTCCAAACCATCTCAGCCTTGCCTCTCTAACTTTGTCTCCAAACCACTCAACCTAAGCTGTCCCTCTAATACTAATTTCTAATCGTGTCCATCCTGGTCACTCCCAGTGAAAATTTACCATCTTCAACTCTGCCACCTCCAGCTCTTTTTGTAAGTGCCACAGTCTCCAAACCATACATCATAGCAGGTCTCACTACTATCTTGTAAACCTTTTGTCACAAATTACCTGTGACACTTGTCTCCACCTACTCCACCTTGCCTGCACTTGCATGCATCCACCTTCACTACCTCTACCCCTTGCATCTTCACCTTTCCACCTCTTCTCCCTCTCATTCACACACATGTATTCTGTCTTTCTTCTACTGACTCTTCTCTCCAGAGCATACCTCCACCTCAGATCACAATGTCGTCTGCAAACGTCTTAGTTCCTAGAGACTCCTGCCTGACCTCATCTGTCAACTTGTCCATCACCACTGCAAACAACAAGGGGCTCAGGAACTATCCCTGATGTAATCCCACCCCCACCTTGAACAAATCCCTCACTCCTACTGCACACCTCACCACTGTCTCCCTGTCCTGCACCACCCTCACATACTTCTCTGCCACTCCTGACTTCCTCATGCAGTACCACAGCTCCTCTCTTGGCACCCTATCATCTGCTTTCTCTAGATTCACAAAGACAGTCCAACTCCTTCTGACCTTCTCTACACTTCTCTATCAACACTCTCAAAGCTATAACTATGCACCTGTCATCTTTAGAGGTCAGTGTTAAGAACTGTTACATTCAAAAGAAATATTTCATTTTGCAATCTCCACAAAAAGTCCATTCAGTCAGCTAAAAGCTGGCCGCGGGGGGCGGGTTATTCAGACATTTCATTGTGGGCGGTACTAAAGCTTTCATAACAACTTTCGGAATCACAAAGTGAAGTGGAGTGAACCTACTCCAGGTGTCAAAGGTCTGAACGAATTGCAGTACGCTCTGGACTACAGTAAACGGAGGCTAAGGTCAGACTCTTTATTTATGCCTGATAACTCGTTAGTTTACGTTAGGTAGCACTCTGCGGTGCAAGTAATCACTGCTGTCGTGGTTTCACGGGTCGTGGCTGTAGCTTCAGTGAGCAGAAAGACACACAGTGCTGCTGTCTGTAGCTACCGCTGAAAGCCACCTTACGCCCAGCTTCTGATCATATTAGCAGGCTGCTAGTTGACAAAAGCTCCGAGCCAAGCTGTGTTCAACTTGTCAGGTGATCAGGAAAAGTAGTCGAGTGCAGATGAAATCGAACTGGCCGCTTATCAGCTGGAGCGTCTTGTTAACTGAGAACTGCTGGAAGATATAAGAGAAATGCCCTGTAAGCGGTCACTGACCCTCGTACGTTTTGTCATAGCGTAAGCTTTTGAATAACCGATTAATCGTTTATCATTATAAAACAGAACAACAGAAATTCATTTTCAGCCACATTGCAAATACAGGAAACAGAAAATATTAACTTTTATTTTTAAAGAGCTATTAATTTTAAGAAAATTAAAATAGTCCGTTCAGCCAAAAGTAATGAAATTAACCATTAATTTTATTTAAAATAACCTTTTTTGAATTTCTTTAATTCTCTGCATGTTTTTACAGATGGCTTCAGCTCTGGCCAGCAGGGCAATAGGAGCCATTGTGGGTTCGGCTGTGGCAGATGCTGCAGGTATCAATATTGTCATACCGTTGTTTTATATTGATGCAGCCTGGATGATATATGAAAAAAAGTTTCCTCATGCTTTCTCATGCTTGTGTTTAATAATCATAAAGACTTACAGTCGTGAAAAAGACGGGAATCAATGCAGTCCTGTGAAAAACTAAATACACCCTTACTACTGCCATAGGAATTAAGAGGGTAAGGTGCTTCAAATCAAATGCAGTTGATTAATTGATCATCAGAAAGTTTGCCCACCTCAGCTTGGCTGAAATTGGGTCATGCAACAAGACAATGATCCAAGCACAGCAGCACATCTATAAAAATAAAAGAATCAAGGTGTTGCAATGGCTCAGTCAAAGTCCGGACCTCACCCTGACTGAAATGCTATTGCAGGACGTTAAGTGAGCTGTGCATAAATGAATGCCCACAAACCTCAATGAACTAAATCAATGTTGAAAAGAAAAGTGGGCCATAATTCCTCCGCAATGATGTGAGAGTCTGATAAAATCACACAGAAAACAGTTACAGCTCTACAAGCTACTGAATCATGGGGTGTTCTTAGTTTTTCAAAGGACTGCATAGAGTCCTGTGAAAACTTTTTTTTTTACATGACTGTAACTTTTGGGCTGTCACAAGAGTAGCAGGGATCTTTCAGCTCAGGTGCCAGCTTCCTGGTATGAGTTGAGTAGTTAAATCTGCAGGTTGTACCAGTGGAAGTGGATTTTCAATCTTTTTTCATTTTTAACACATCTAGTCCTTTAGTTTTGAGTAACCTCATGGTTCTGAATGTAATTATCTTGTCTCGTACAGCACAGCCCCTCCACTGGGTGTACGACCTCCAGAAGTTAAAGGGGATCCTGGCTCAGAATCCAGACCCAGAATTTCACTCTGAGTCCGCTAACCCTTTTTACAGGAGGGAGACTGGCAAGCAGAGTTGCTACGGAGACCAGGCGTATGTCCTGCTGGAGTCCCTGTCTGAATGTGGAGGTAGTGTTGCTGTCTTTATTATATTTATGCAACAGCCTACCTTTTGGTAACTTTGAAATTTTACATATGTTCATAGTCTGTTGCCTAGAGGTCAAGGTAGGTTTCAAATTACTGTCATCTACAGCAAGGGAAGTTATGCAGTCGATTCAGTTTGTTTGTCTGTTTGTTAGTAGAATTATTAATAAAGTTATGGATGGATTTGCATTACAATTCTACCAGAAGTAGGACTTGGTCCAACATAAAGTGACTAACCAGATCTGGATCCAGGAATTTGCATCATATCTTCACAAATACACATCAAATGGAAATAAGATAATTTGGGACACATCGTTTTGATGTTACAAACTATTCTAGATCCAGATATTGTTCTGGATTCAGGGACTCAATTCATGCACTGTGTTTAGGGAATTTTCCCACACCATCTTGCCTCTGTCTACAATGCCTGATCTCTCTGACCAGGACTAAACGTTGATGATCTGAAGCAGCGCACACTGAAAAATTTTGGGCCAGGATCAGAGTATGACACGCCTGTCAATGATCCTTACAGAGAGAAAGGAGGTAAGAGAGAAATCTTGGAGGTATGCCTGAGGGTCCGTTATCTTTTTGATGAAATATGGAATTTGTACTTCTGCAGGGCCAAGACCTCAGCTGCCCATCGAGGGGCCGTGGAGACATGCAAGTTTGAAGAGCTTCCTGAAGAATGTGGATGCTGGCAAAGAGGAGACAGGTAAAGCTTCTGTATTTATTCATAGCTTGACATTATGAAGAGAAACATGGCTAACCTAAACCTGTGTTGGTTTCCTTCAGGCTGTGAGAACGACTGTCAGATTGATGGAATAGCCAAACTGGCTCCTATAGTGGCTTTTTATGCAGGACAGCCCGACATGCTGGAAAAGGTAGAACAGGCCATCCGTGTTACCCAGAACAATGATGAATGTGTGGCGGAGACTCTGGCAGCAGCGAGGTCAGTACTCTGTGTTAAACTGGTCACATTTAAAGCTGTGGTGGAGGGGAGGTCACTGAACAAATTGTTATCCATCATAGACCACTCTCTGCACCACTTACTGGACAGGCAGTGGAGCATTTTCTGGAAATACAGGGAATCTTTAATACCATAATCATAATCATCAGAATCAGATTACTTTATTAATCCCAGAGGAAATTATGTGGTCACAGGACAGTAAGAACAGTAATTAACAAGTTTAAATACCAATATTAAATAATACAATATATTACAAAATTACAAAATATTCCATCCATCCATTTTCTTCCACTTACCCGGGGCCGGGTCGCGGGGGCAGCAGCCTAAGCAGAGAAGCCTAGACCTCCCTCACCCTGGTCACCTCCTCCAGTTTATCCGGGGTAACACCGAGGCGTTCCCAGGCCAGCTGAGAGATATAATCTCTCCAGCGTGTCCTGGGTTGGCCCCAGGGCCTCCTCCTGGTGGGACATGCCTGAAAGACCTCCCCCAGAAGACGCCCAGGAGGCATCCTTGTCAGATGCCCGAACCACCTCAACTGGCTCCTTTTGATGTGGAGGAGTAGCGGCTCTACTCTGAGCCCCTCCTGGATGGCTGAGCTAATCACCCTATCTCTAAGGGAGAGGCCAGCCACCCTTCGGAGAAAGCTCATTCCTGCTGCTTGTATCCGTGATCTCGTCCTTTCGCTCACTGCCCAAAGCTCGTGGCCATAGGTGAGGGTAGGGATGCAGATCGACCAGTAAACCGAGAGCTTCGCTTTTACGCTCAGCTCTCTCTTTACCACAACGGACCGATACAGTGTCCACATCACTGCAGCCGAAGCCCCAATCTGTCTGTCAATCTCCTGCTCAATCACCTGAAAGACCCCGAGATACTTAAACTCCTCCACTTGGGGCAGCGACTTGTCCCTGGCACGGAGTGGGCATTCCACCCTTTTCCGGCTGAGGACCATGGCCTCAGACTTGGAGGTGCCGATTCTCATTC
>VUQS01046688.1:0-16251 GCA_015108495.1 Heterochromis multidens
ATTTCCTTCCTTATTTCTGAAGTCTGACCCAAGAGCTACATCTCCGACTCTACAGGCCTCAATTAGCATGTTAAATATTAAAGTTCATGAGAGTACAATTTAAAAAAAAAAAAAAACACTGAACAAGTATAGCTTGTTTGGAAGGGTTCCCAGGAGAAAGCCTCTTCTCTCTAAAAAGAACATGGCAGGTTGGTATGTCCTTAGGTTTGCAAAGTTGCATCTGAAAAAAAAACACAAGACTTGTGGAACAATGTCCTTTGGACAGACGAGACCAAAGTGGGGATGTCTGCCCATAATGCACAGCACTATATTTGGCTAAAACCAAACACAACATATCAGTACAAACACCTCATACCAACTATCAAGCACAGTGATGGAGGGGTGATGATTTGGAATTCTTTTGTAGCCACAGGATCTGTCAACCATGAACTCCTCTGTATACCAAAGTATTCTAGAGTGAAATGTGAGGGCATCTGTCTGACAGCTAAAACTTGGGGACAGTGATCCCAAGCACATCAGCAAATCTACAACAGAATGGCTGATAAAGAAAAGAATCAAGGTGTTGCAGTGGCCCAATCAAAGTCCAGACCTCAACCCACCCTGCTGTGGTGGGACCTTAAGAGAGCTGTGCATAAACAAATGCCCAGAAACCTCAATGAACTGAAGCAATGTTGTAAAGAAGAGTGGGCCAAAATTCCTCCACACTGATGTGAGAGACTGATAAAGTGATACAGAAAACAATTTATAGTTATTGCTGCAGAAGGTGGTTCTACAAGCTATTGAATCATGGGGTGTACTTAATTTTTCACAAGACTGTTAGTCTTTAACAGTGGAAATAGTACCTTATCTAAAGGTAAAGAGAAAGTAATAGTTGGCCAGGAGTACATTTTATCTTAGCAATCAGCATTTACTCAGTCAGACTGTAAGGTGAGGAACTGTATAGAATGATTGGTGCTTAATGCTTTTCTATATCACAGTGGACACAGTGAATTACATTCACACAGTCAGAGATAATGCACCAAACTTCCACTAGATTTCAACTGCTGTTTATATCTGAATGTTTTGGATGCTCTTCTTGCGTTGGACATTGTTTTGGATATTTTAGGTAATATCCCATATTATGTTTCAACATAAACTCACAAAGATGTCAAAAATAATAATTTGCATAGAGAGATGATAACAAAAAAAGTACATCTCATTTTGTACCTACAGCATGCTTCTCCTGCTGTAATCAAAGATTATTGTATTAACACTGAAGGGACTCAGGTTTAGGGCTTTATTCATATTCAAATGTCAAATGTATTGGTGATCAACAGATAGGTGAGAAGGAGTAGTAGGAAGCACCAGCATTTGGTTCTTGAGATTTGCCTTCATAAGTCAAGTTTCTTGATGATAGATTTCTCTCACAGTACTTTAAAATCATACATTCGGCATGCTTGGAATTATCAAGAGTCAACAGTTGAATAAGGAAGCAATCTTAAACCTTATTTTTCATATGCACTTGGCTCTCTGGAAAGTTTTAAAAGAGAGGTACTACATTTAAAACTAGTTGTATAAATATGCTCCCATGCTGCAGAATTGGAATTTGTTGAAATATTGGTGTTTCATATCAGAACCTAAACAAATAATTTAAAAAAAAAGAGATTTAGAAGTTGCATGCAGTATGACACAAATAACCTCCAACTGCAAAATAAAACTCTCTTAAAGAGAGAGAGATTCATAGTAAATACGCTTGTATCTCAGAAGGCACACAACAAAACCATCCTTTTTCAAGCTTTTACAGTAAGGAATCAAACATTCTCTTGATCCTAAAGATACTCAAACCCATATTCCATGCATCTTCACACATACTGATGTACGCACACACGCACAAACACCTGCTTTTTAATAAATGACTACCTGTCATCAGTGTGCGGTTCTCACATTACAGCACTGTGAATTCATTAAGTGTGCCCTTTGGAAGTCTAACCAGCCAGGTGGGGTGCCGTCAACCCTCCTGCCTTGCCTCAGAATCACGCCCAGCATTTCAATTGCAAATACTGTACACACCTCAGTGCCCTTGTAAAAACCCTCCAAAAAACACACATTCACAGTCAGAGACACATCTATACATCTAGCCATGGTTCATGTTTATTCCAGATCAAAACGTTTACCCTGCATCTGTCTCACTGGACAGTAGTGATAACACAGGCTTGTCTGTATCTCACAGCATCTGAGGTATTCTTGTATACACCTTTTAAAATGTTTTGTGAGAAGCAGGAAAAGACATAAGACTGAAACTGTAGCCACAGGGAGGTGTCCTGGTTAGTTTAGTCATTTCCTCTATTAATTCAAAATCTGGAATTATTTTGATCACACAGAGATTTGGTTGTATTTTGAATTGGATTAATGTATGTTTTTCTGCAGATAGATGAGATTCTACAAGTTCACGTCTGACTCTATCATTCTTTCTTCCATTATGTAATGCATGGCCCTCAGGATTTACTGTCTGTGCATACATGACTGGGTTTGTAGTAATAGGATAAGCTCTGATAGAAAAAGTTGCATCAGAGTGGACCACTGCTTGGACTAAGTTTCCTGAGCAATGTCAGTTCAAAGTGACCTGACACGGTCTTACTGAGTCATCGCTAGTTTATGTGTAAATGGTTGTACATGGAGGGGAGAGGGGAGGAGTTAGAGGCACTTGTGGACTGGCAAATCTAAATCTAAATCCCCCTCTTTTCTGTCAATAATTCTCTGCTTTTTCACAGCCTCCTCTAATCCTCTTTCTGATGTGACTCACCTCTATTTAGTGTCTGCACATGCTTTAAACAATCAGGCACAAGTGCACTAACAGTTCGTTTGTGTGCATTTTTACATGCTTCCATGCATGTAAGTGTGACTTTCAATCTGTGCTGATCTTGATCTTCAGCAAGATAATGGTCCTTGCCTCTATTTATGTGTGTGTTTCTTTGTGCTGTGTGCTAGCAGATAAGAAATAACACAATAATTTCAAGTTGATGTTATGAGCTCTTGCTCCACAAATTCCATCATTGTCCAAAATGAGCGTCAACATCAGATCTGTTACTGACTGGTGTGAAATCATGCTGCTGTGAAAATGTAATAAAGCAAAGAGATAATCACTGCTGAAGTTTGAATAATGGCTCTCTGTAATGGTTCTGTGCTACACTATAGTGTAGAGATTATGCATCATGCTGGCCAGGCAGGGAGCCTGCCGCTGCTGCTGACTCAGTGCAGGCATAGCTGGGGCTTGGGGGGTTAATGCAGCAGGGCCACGGGCTGATCCACAGTCCATCCTCATCTGCCAAAACTTCAAAGGATGCCCCAACAGAGTCTAAATCGCCATCTCCTCCAGTCCAAGCTCTGCAGAACTCTCTCCCCTCCCCCTCAGTGCACAGGTCAAACTCAGCCTCATCTTTTATGTATTGCTTACCCCATTGATTGTGCTCTTAAGAGATTCATGAATACAGAGGGGCCTATTTCCGTATCACACTCCGGCATATGAAGGTTTTTTTCTTTAACAAGAGAGGTATTTTTCTCTCATTTGTTCAGTTCTTAATTTGGTCTCATTTTTTTGGTTTGTTTCTATCCTTCCATCATTTCTCGTCCCTGCCTATGCAACACTCTTCCAACTTCCACTTATTTTTACAGGCAAGGTCGTAGGCATTTCTTTTTTTGACAGACGTGTTTTGCCTTTTTAACTATTTATCCTGCAGATGAATTATTCACATTGCAGGTAGTGAATACAGTAAAATGGAGAGCTGCAGTTTACTTACAGAAAGATTAAAGTAGACGGTTAGTTGAAGTCAAATCCTTCATTTAAAGAATATAAAGAAGGTTATCTCAATAATGTTTGAGTGCATGTATATGGTCTTTAGGTCTTTTCTAGTGTCTAATGTATTAATTTATGTTCTTCCCTTGGCTGTTTACTCATTCATGAATACATATGTTGCTCCATTTTTAACAAGTCAACCCTTCCCCCATCTGTCTGTTTGTGTACCTGTGTTTTAGTGATGTGTGTGTTATGCACCCCAGCAGAGTGTGAAATTGAAATTCTCATCATTTCTGACAGAGAAGAGAGGGCACAGGAGATATGAAATCTCATCTTTGACTTAAGTTTATGCTATAATGCTTTTTATAGTGGCACAATATTCATACCAAAAAATGCTATTGTATGGTTTAGAAGGAGGACTCCATTCATAAATATCATATTATAAATATCTTACTATAATGATTTTAGCTTATGTATGTATGCCTGCTCCCTAACTCCTCTTAGATGTGTTAATCAATCTGGATGAAACTTATTATGTAAACTGCCTATCTATATCGCTTTTAGGAATTATTTTTATAACACTCAAATCCTTACAAATTATATATATTATGTGTAGTAGCTGATCTCAAAAAGAACAGTGACACTTTCACAGTATGTATACGTGTACGTTGTTGACATTACGTGTATGTTACATCTATGTGTATGTTGTTCTTGGTAATTACATTTTGCTAAACAATTTTTAGTGCAGTGGTACTGGAATGTGTTGTCATGCATATCTGTAAATAAGTGTTCATCAAACACTGACAATAATAGTCCCTGTAATTTGTTACTTTGTCTTATACAATGAATATCCTTGCAAAGAAGAAGAACAATAAATATATGTTTTTATTATTTATTTGTTTGGTGTTTATAAACAGTCGTTTTTGCCATCTCACTATATACAGTGATATAATGAACATAAAAAGAATAATATGATAAATTAACATACATGTCTTTGTTTTCATACATGAGCATAGTGAACAAGCACCGCAGGCCTATAGGTATATATAAATATAATGTTTTTGTGTACTACATAGCAAAACATGCAATAAAGTCCTTCATGGTTTGAATTAGGTGTTCAAGATCATGTTAGTTGTGGATAATACCATTTAATACAGAAAAATCCATTTAGCACCAGACCTCAAAATTAGTATAAGATTGGAACTAAAATGTTTGACAACCACAGCAGCTAGAAACATAAGCTCAAGCCACTTCCAGGTGGTCATCAATGACCTGAAAGTCATCAATAACCACCTGAAAGTCATCAATGGCCTGAAGATCAACAGTGATTCACTGAGAGTTTCAGTCTTAGCTTTACTTGATCTCACTGCTGCCTTTGACACTGTTGATCATACCATTGTAATTCAAAGGTTTCATGATTCATGTGGCATTATTTTGGGTAGTGGTCTCAGTTTTGATGGCCATATTAATAAGGTCACCAGAACAGCTTTCTACCACTTAAAAATATCAAAGGTTAGAGAATTCTTATCTCAAACTGACTGAAACTGGTCCATGCATTCATATTGAAGTCACTGGCTCCCAGTTGAATACAGAATTACCATTAAAATCCTGCTGACCTGAGATCAATCAAAACTGTCTACATTAAAAAACAAACTTAAAACCTTTTTATTCTCATAGACTTATATTTAATGTGTGTGTGTGTGTGTGTGTGTGTGTGTGTGTGCGCGTGTGTTTGTGATTTGTTTTGTTGATTTTATTTCCTTAAGGCTTAGTAGACCTACATAGGTTTTTATGTTTATCTTTTATGTTAAGCACATTGAGTTTACATGTAATTAAATGTGCTATATAAATAAAATTGCCATTGTCATAAGTATAAGTTGTTTAATTTACATTTTTAACTTAGCTGGGTGCCATGACACCTAATGGTAGAAATAATCTTTTCCAAGTTCGGGCAAGTCAAAAATGACCTTATATCAACTTATTTGACATTTGTTTCAGCTTGTGAACCATTTGGTCATCTGCCAACAGAAGGAATCACAATAAAGAGGGACACCTGCTTAGGTTGTTTTTTTACATTGAAAGATTTTCTTGATATATGACAAGAACCCTTTAGAGGTATTTACTTTTAAAATTGAAACAAAGGTTGTTGTTTTGTTTTTTTTAATTGTTTTCTGTGATTAATCCACTTCTGCACCAAATTCTAATGAACTTTACATTTCCACCCTGTTTTGAGTATACACACATCCTTGTCATGTAAAGCAGACCTAAAGCCCCCTGGAGTGTCAGTGCCCTCCCACTGACCTGTGTGTGTGTGGGTGGGTGTATGTGTATGTCCAGCCTGTCCAAACCAAGTCCCACCTGGCGAGTGTCAGACAGACCACCATCTGTTCGGTGCCCTCACAATGAACTACCTGCCACCTCCTCTTCATCACCTTTATGGGATATCAGAAAAGAAATGCTTTCTAGAAACCTAATTTGCAATAGCTTCGTTGACTCTCAAAAGCATAATGACTCTAGTTTGATAGGATATTACAAGGAATATTTACCAAAAACACATCTCATAGTTGTTTTTGTTTTCTTACATAAACCTTTCTCTAAAACCTTTAAAAAGCTGGAGAAGCGTGTAGGTGATCTGCACACTCTGCTTTTCAATACTAGAGAGTCATTGCCCTGAAACACAGACTGTTTTCAACCTTTCTCCAAACACCTCAAGGTCTTAACACACTAGATTAAAATAAGCACAAATAGGCTTAAAATGAATTCTGCATATCTCCTCCCTCTTTTGGTGCTGTTTTCCTGAAACACAGCTCCCCAAAAGACGAGTTTTAGGATCAAAACAAGCATGGTAGTGCTGTGATTTTACAGCCAAACAACACGGGGCTTAGTTGATTATGCACACAGTCATTTAATGTCTTAAGCCAACTACTCTGTCCAAAGAAGACTAGAGTTTTCTTCTTGGGTCTACAAAAAAGGGGGAAGGATTTGTATACATATACAGTAACTTTCATTTTCATTACACTATGTATATTATGTTTGAAGTGAGCCTAGAAAAAGAGCAGGGAGCAACAGCACAGCATGAGCACATGGCACAGGGACCAGCACGTTAGCCAACAGAGCACCACAGGAGTGTTTTCATATGTTATAAATTCATTCAGACTGTCTTTATTCACTTCAAGGTGGAGAAATGTGCATACGCAGACAACAAGGGGTGTGGAATTAAGCACAGGAGAGAAAAGATGCCGAAGATGAAGCAGTAAAGAAGGTGAGTTACATTCTAAATGTTTGTTCTCCACTGAATCATTATATTGGCCAAAGTGCTGCTATAAGCAGCTTTGGATGCACCTTCATTAATGCACCCTGGCCAGTGACCACTTACAAAGTGAGTAAAGTAGTATAAAGAAACACCTTGACATATATAATATCAACTTTATTAAAGCTGCCTCTCAAAGCACCTGCACATTCATAATTCACGCTTGACCTTTTGCATTCAGTCTTCTGCACAGCAGATACAACCTTTTAGTGCATCCTTAGTGGAAACACATCTGTCAAGATTGACAGTCTACCATCAATGACAGCAAAAAGAGAGAGATACAAACACAGCACAGTAGCTTTGGAGTGAATGGCAGGAAAAAGGGGGATGATGGAAAGATGCATAGATGAGGTGAATAGACAAAAAGGAAAAAAAGGTTTCTCTGGGGCTACTGGATGAAAGTGTTTTTTTTTCTGTTTGTGTAATGATAAGTTGTTACAGAGTGGATGGTGGTGGTGAGATAAACAGTTTTTAAAAAAAAGTGTGTGAAAATGCTTAATAGTGGGTAAAAGTGCTGAACATGTTTACTCTGCCAGCATAAGCACTCTAGCAATGTGGTGCAGACAACAAACAGACAGGAGGCCAAAGGATTTAAAAGGAGAAAAAATAAAAATGTTAATCCTAACATTAGGATTAACAGCCTCACCTGATCATAATCATCTTTTTTACTTTATGTTGTGATCTATCCTGCTCATCAATGTGATATTTTGTGCTTAAAAACACAAATATGTTAATATAAAATACAGACAGGTCTGAATTTAAGGTCTGACATACAAGTAGTCCCAGCTGGTGTGTCTCATGCATTAGAACCAAGTCCCAGTTCTAAGGATCTTATTTCCTAATAAATAAATAAATAAATAATACCAGACAATCTGGCAAAATTGTAGCTGTGGCCAGAAAGTTCTTAAGTTTGTGTGGAGTACACAAAAATTATTATTGATCAGCCAACAGAGTACTTGTTTTGTGATCTAAAACTACTGTTTATATACTCCAGACTTGTTTTAATAATTGTTTCAATTAATCTTGTCATTAAAATGACCATATTAATGTAAATGCACATTAAGTATTTATTTTGTTGAAGCTGTAAGATCACGTGTATAAACTTTTAGCATTCTGTATTCACTGACTGATCCTAAAAGATCAGTCAGTATACAGTCAATGGATGTAATGCAGTTCACAGTCGCAAATATCTTGTTTTTTAATTTTTATTTATTTAACAAGATGTGTCTGGAACTTGATTGGCGTGGCGAACTTAATGGATTGGACAAACTTTAGAAACACACACTTGTTTATACATTTAAGTTCTTACAGTTCACACTGCATAACAGGAAAACACTATATGTATAAACTATAGATGAATGTGTGGAACCATTAAGTTTTGGTTTGACTACAGTAGCGTCAATAATTGTAAAATGAAAGAACTATGGAACCAGTAGGACTTTCTTTCATGTAAACCCTCTTCATGAAACCCATCCAATAAAACTCAGCGACTGGGAGTACAGAGAATAAGGTTTTCTGGGGTGATGAGTCAACGACTGACTTCTTTGGGCAGAACTCCAGGCGACATATCCTGATAACAGGACTTAGTGCTGGCTATTGACTAATGTCATCACTGTAATGAACCATGGTGGTGGTAGGGTTAAGCTACCACCTATGGGGTGGGGCTTGCTTCTAAACAGCAGGGGCAGGGAGACCAGTCAGAAGTGAAGAAAAGATAAGTGCTGCCAAATCCAAAAAAATCCTGCTCCAGTGCTATGACCTGACATTGGGGAAATGGTTCATCAATCAGTCTGACAGTCCACCTGAAGTCAGGAATGGCAGAGAAGTACGTGAGGCTGGTGCAAGACATGTATGAGGACAGTGAAACAGTGGTGAGGTGTGTGGTAGGAGTGACAGTTGGTTTTAAGGTGGGGGTGGGATCGTCTCTGAGCCCCTTCTTGTTTACAGTGGTGATGGACAGGTTGACTGGTTAGGTCAGGCAGGGATCTCCATGAACTGTGATGTTTGTAGATGACACTGTGACCTGTAGTAAGAGTAGGGAGCAGGTGGAAGAGAACCTGGGGAGGTGGAGGTATGCTCTAGAGAAAAGAGGAATGAAAGTCAATAGAAGCAAGACAAAATACATGTGTGTAATTGAGAGGGAGACAGGTGGAAAGGTGATCATGCAAGAAGTAGAGATAGTAAAGGTGGTCAAGTTTAAATTCCTGGGGTCAACCATCAAAAGCAACGGATAGTGCAGAAGAGAGTGAAAGCAGGGTGGAGTGAGTGGAGACAAATGTCGCGGGTGATTTGCAATAGAAGGATAACAGCAAGAGTGAAAGGGAAGGTTTACAAGATGGTAGTGAGACCTGCTATGATGTATGGTTTGGAGAAGGTGGCAATAACGAAAAGACAGGAGGCCGAGCCGGAGGTAGCAGAGCTGAAGATGTTAAGGCTTTCATTGGGAGTGACCAGGATGAACAGGATTAGAAATGAGTATTTCAGAGGCCCCTAAAGGAAAAGGCAGAAAGAAGAAGTTAACCAGTGTATATAGCCAAGAAGAGGCTTACATGGCTTCAAAACAAGTCTCTGGCTTTCCTTGATGGGCCCAGAGCCTAAACTCCACAGAACATCTGATGATGGAGACTTCTGATCCAATCTGACATGAGCTTGAGAATATAATAAAATGC
This sequence comes from Heterochromis multidens, assembly GCA_015108495.1. NCBI lineage: Eukaryota > Metazoa > Chordata > Actinopteri > Cichliformes > Cichlidae > Heterochromis > Heterochromis multidens. Next base: position 9,752 of record VUQS01046688.1, read on the forward strand.
CCCAAAGTGTGCAAAGTTTATAGAGACTTACCCAAGAAGACCTGAATCTGCAACTGCTACCAAAGGAGCTTCTACAGGTTATTTAAATAGGATTCAGAATACAGAATGAGAGATTATAGTTTTTGATTTTGATTCAAACTTCACAAAATTTCTAAAAACATGTCATCACTTTGTTGTTATGGGTTACTGAGTGTCGATTGATGGGAAATAATGCAAATTTTGTTAATGTAATGAGATGTCCTTTTTCTGGAACTTGTGTTTTTTCAGTTTTCCAGAATAAAAAGTGTTCTGTAGTTGAATTAGATAGGAACTAGTCCATCATCATTGAGTGGTTAATACAGAATCATGCATGGCATGACATTTTTGGCTCAGCTCTTGTACACAAGCCAACCATGAACCCTAAGGCCTGGGGCCACTGCCAAAAAGCTGGATTTACAGCAAGCACAGCTTACCATTTGAAAACATATCATTGTATTGGCATGGGTCATCATACAAGGCTATTTGAAAAGAAGTAATGTTCTTTACCAACAGACTCTAAGCCAAGGTATTGTGAATCCCAGGGAAGCCTGGAAAGGAAGTGAAGGAAACTGTAGCCAGAGGCATAAATGGGTCGATATCTGAGGCTATATCTAAGAATTCCTGTTGTGCAGCTACACTCCTTAATTTCACAATTTTAAAAATGCTAAAATCTTGATGTTATTCTGTGGAAACCACACATTTGGTATCCATCTTCGAGAGGTTTTCTTAGAATGTGTTTGTGGAGATTAGGTAGCAAATGAGTACGTAATTAGATGAAGAAAATCTTGGTCAGTGGGAGGAGAGTCATTGTGCTGATACTAGCAATCACAGCAGAACAGAATGGACACCTGGGTTTGGGAATCGGGAGAATATATAAGAAGAATCATCAAATAATTGGGAGAGGTTATAGGTAAGGCAATGAGTAGGTAGAGTGCTTGGGAGTAAATGACTGGACATCCAGATGGATATTTCATACACCACTGACTGTGTGGAAATGAGATCTTTTCCTCATGCCACATTCACTCAAATGTGCTTGTCAATGATACTCAAAGATTAACAGAAAACAGCCAAGAATGAGATAATCTACTCAAGTCTCATTAGAAGTAGCACATTTGTTCGGCTAGGGGGCTTCAGTGCATAGTGTCGTGATTCATTTTTTTTTCTTACATAAGTAGGCTGCAGTAGATAATAGTTGTGGGACTAAGTGTAAGACATCAGTAGTAAATGATTTAAATGGTAGCATTGTAAGCATAATAAATTAAATATGCAAGCCTATTGAGTAAAAACAGAGTGCAATGATTTGCAATGCATTTAGACAACAATCTTAATTGAAAATAGTACAAAGACAACATATCAAATGTTGAAACTGAGAGATGTTGTTATATTTAATTGCATTATGTTTTTATCTACATTTTACACAGCATCCAACGTTTCTGGAAGCTTTCAGCAAATCTTAGTTTTATGTGTTTTATGATTAAAGTGTTAATAAGGCCTTAATATGCTGTAAGATAGAGAACTAGAAACTGGCTCAAACCTCTCCATTTTTGTGATTCATAATAAGACATATTCAAACATTATACATTTTTTTCATCAAAAATTACTCTTCCCATGATAACATTTGAAATGTAAGTGATGTTGTTTAATTGTTTGTTACTTCAGTACACCATACTGGTAAGTTGGAGGCTGTTATCTGTGTGTACCTGAGCAAATTTTGAAATGGGAAGCTAATTTAACTTGCTCAATGAACTGCACATTTCACAGTTCATTTAGCTGTTCATAAAAGACAGCAAAGCATTATCACTTACTGCTTTGTTTCTAATAAAACAACTTGACAGTAAAGGGCCAACTTAAGAAATACTTGTATAAATTTGCTCTTAGCTCACTGTAAAAAAGAAAAAAAAATGTGACTAAGCATAATTAGGTGATATGATTTAAATGATATTACAGTCTAGATATCTGTGAAAATAGATAGTATTCAACCTTGCACTTGAAACAAAATATTGTCGTTTACCTCAAGTGCAGCAGTAGTAGATAACTTTTCAAAATTTGCAAGTCACTTACTTGTGTTGAAACTTTTTTAATGGAAAAGAACATTGTGAGCAGAACAGAATATTCTGAACATTACTGGATGCATCTCATTGAAGCAAGTAGAGAGGTGACCCTGAAAAATCCCTGATTTGTGTAAAGGCAGACTTGTTTCCAGAAAGGAGGTTTATGTATGCAGAAATATTGATTCAGATGGCCCTAAATGCACAAAAAACATGTGAAGTATTAAATTGGGAGTTATTTTGCTTTTAGGATATTGGCTCGAATAATTTTGTCAAAGAGGAATTAATAAGGATAGATAAGAGCATGCATCTGGAAAACGCTGCAGTTTGGTGGTGGGTGGCTTAAAGTCTTTCTCCACCACTTTCTATTTTTCTGTTCTTTTCTAATACTTTGTTATTGATCAACATCTCCACCAAGTGACATATGATGGTGACCACTAGCTTATGTAGCTGCCAGCTGCTGAGTATTTGGTGAACTTTGGCTAAGGTTGGGTTGACAGGAGACTCCTTTTTGGTGACAAGAGCCTTGTGGATGCTATTTAGTTTGGAATTTACATGCCCTCTCCGTGTTGCCAGGTTTTGATGCAAGGTCACATGCTACCTGTCAGTGCACAGTACTCACCTGGTCTGACACCTGCTCTCTGTGCAGGCAGCATGTTTGGTTGAGGATCAAATCTCCACAGCGTGCAGGGAGAGCTGGAACAATGCCTCCTAGCCTCTGTGTGAGAGTGTGTCCAGCATGTTTATCCACTGGGTAGTATCTGTTTTTGCAACTGCTTGCCTTGTGCATGTATGTGACACATTGGATTTGCATCCACCAGCACTCATACGAATAGGCAATGGGTTAGACCACCCCATCCTCCCCTCTTGCTCAGTTGGATCTCACTCCCAGATCTGTCAAGCGTCTGTTGATGTGTCCTGGATGTGACATGCCACCCACAGTAAGGGAGAGACACAAATCACCAAGCTTTCGCATAGTCTTAGAGGTATTGTACAGGCAGGGGTTAAAGTGGGTAAAGATTCAGAACAACATTCTGACATCTTCACTTAATGAGTAATTAAATCTGATAGGCAGGTTAATGCATATTACTATTGAATGAGTTCATTTTTTGTGTGCTGCAGCCTGGCGTTGCTTCCAGTGACGGCATGGAGATACTTGCTCAGTAATAAGAAAATAATGACTTCCTAAGGCCCGCTTACAGCCTCAACATCCTTTTTTTCTTTCTCATCACTATGATGCATTCATGGTGCAGATTTAAAGTTATGGTCACGATACTTGAGCATCTAGCTAGCTACAGAAGAGGAGAGAGCATAAACTAGTAACATTTTTCACTGGCAGGAAATTTAAAATGCAGCAAATAGAAGCAAACACACAAACTGTTTCTGTAAAGTTTGTCACAAAATGTGTCTGTGAGCTAAATGTACAGCTGCTGTATTTCCCAGTGAGAGAAAAAAACATCAACGTGTGACACTGATAGATGGAGAAAGATGTAAAAAAGAGAGGAAAGGAGAGGAAGATGAGAACGGTAAGGACTGCTCAGTGACATTTTATAGACTGGAAATTTAAATCTTACATGTAATGTCCTAATTCATTTTAGAATTTTGAAATCAGACATTGGATCTATACATCATGTGTTGATGAATTATGTTTTTGTGAAACTAATTGCAAATCAAATTGAAGTATAAATTGAAGTTTTGTGTTTTTCAAAGGTTGCATGAAAATACTAGGCATTTGTTTGCAGGCTAAACTGGTTAATTTGCAGTATTGGTATAAAGTTTACAGTGATGCACTACGTTGGTGCATCACTGTAAGGTGCTGTTATTGGGTTACGTCAAGGTTAGTCGTCATTAATTTATATTTAAGCTGATCATACTGATTAGATTGAGTCACTGAATGAATCTAATACTAGCTTTATGGTGTCTAGGGGTTGGAAATCAGCCATATGGCTTGTGAAACATCTGCTTATATCTTGTTGAATTCAGATGGCTAAATCCACAAAGAGCAGTGAATATTAGAGTAGCGACACAGGTCAGCTGATAATAGCCTGTACACAACTGGAGTTCACAAAACAAGTTATTATGGGACTTATTTCTAAGTAATTATTTTCCCCACGTTGCACTGCTAAACCTGATCTTAGGGTTCCCCCACCTGCCAAACCCCACTTTAACCCCTGTGTAAAGGTAATCTCATCAAAAGGCCTCAGTCAGCTGCCAACCCATTATAGAAAGTGTTTCCCAAAAAGAAACAGATGGTAAAATCAATGCTTTTTTCAGGGGGGTTTTTCTGCATGCTTTAAGCTGTTTAAGTTATTTCATTATAGAATTACACTATTTGCAAATCACAAATCATTGTTTGGCATTAGGCCTCACTAGTATTAGTTTTTTTTTTTTCAATCCGATACAATAAAAGTTTCCAATAAATGTATTAGGCATTCAAACTATATTAGCTAAAAGCATATTAACACATAGCTATGTGCACTTTATGCCAGCTTTGTTTTCTGACATGTAATTAACTGTTGAGTTGGTTGCTCGAAGTCAGCTGACACTGTGCATGCCTCTGGCAGTACTGTGATGCTAATCTTGCCTGACAGTAGTAAGTGACTATACTGTGCATACTGTACGATCAAAGTGCATGCACATAACCTGATTTTTACTGCAGTGAATGTAGGTCTGTATGTCTTTTCATACACGAATGCTTTCACAATATGAATGCTCTAGAAGTCACACACCATGCAGCATCACAGTGTAAGATGATAGACACACTGATAGGGGGCTACCTTCTGGTTTTTCTGTTTAATGTTTAGTATAACTGTCCTTGTTCGTTTTATATGTGCTGCTTACAAGTTACTGCATTACTGGCAATAGCAGCTACAGTGAAGCAGCATTCAGCTACAAGTGTATTAACACAGCAAAAATGGCACAAGGAGGAAAAAGTTGCAAGCCTTACATTAACATCAGCAATATTAGCAACTTTTTCACATGTGGGTCATGCGTGAGGTTGATGGATGAGGGTACAAAGTGTTACTTAGCACATGCACAGAGATGCACATGCACATAGATCCTGACTCTCCACATTTCAATTTAGCTTTCACCATCATCACTACACTACTTCCACGTAGTCCAGAATTAGGCGCCCCAGATTTCATACCTCTTAAGAGACAATAAAAGCACAAACATTACTATTCTGTGTAAGCACAGATAGAAATGTGCAGATCCAAACGCAGGCTATACTTTTTACCTTCTGCTTTATGAGTTTGTGCGTTGGCAGGCTCAAAATAGCTTTTTGAATGTTACAGCGTCCCACTTAGAGAGGAATTGTTGCAAAATGCAAATTAAGCAGAATGATTGAAGCTCTTCATTTTCATGCCATAGAAATATATAAATAAACTATGTGTTTTTGTTATTATAGTACAAAACCATAAACAAAAATGAAATAATTTGGGATTTTATTAATTCAACATTTTACACTGGACTTTTTTTCAGGAAAAAAATAAATAGGTCAGAACTGTTTTTGTCACCACTCAAAAATTCTTTCTTCTAAATGCAGATTATAAGTCTGGGGTTCACACATTTTTCACAATTTCCCTGCATGCCCTGGGGATACATGAAGATATAAAGCACAAGAAATGGCGACTCCTGTTGCTGTCCGCATGTATGATCCCAAAGCGGTTGGTACATATGAGTTGTCATTAGCTGGGCTGAAAACACATTGTTTTCCACCAGAAAATCCATTTGTTTCCATGGCAATGCTGTCCTCCCTTGTCCAATTTCCTTGACTGCTTTTTATGGATAGCTTTATTGAACTTTATTAAAAAAAGGAATTGAGAGAGGGAGGAGAAAGAAAATAGTAATTTGTCACACTAATATAATATCAAGGTTTGTGAAGGTAGATTATTTGGAACAGGTCAAAGTGACCTTTTATTCTTATAGCCTTATTATCCTCTAAAATTGCTTTTGGGCAACAGACATACACCCATAATCAGTTATTCTTGTTTGTGCATCTGTCTTGTTGCTTTTTATTAATTATAGTCTTTATGTTTAATTAAAATCATGAAAATTAATGTAAACTCAGAAAAAGAAAATCCTTAATTACTAGATTTAATGTTCTACATTCATACATTGAGGAGTTTGAAGCTAACCCAAATAGCCTATTCTATATTGTTTTATTAAGCTAATGTTAATGCATGGTGCTTTATTTTACAAATTTATTTTCCAAAAAATTTACACTTTTAACCTCTAATTTAAAAAAAACACATTTAAGGAACATAGTACATGTACTGATCGATAATTTAAGATCCCAATACACTTTGTACCCTACTGGATTCACATCTTGGCTGTCGATCTAAATTTAGCTGCAGGCTGATCATTTTACCTCAAACCTCTCTCTCTCTCTCTCTCTCTATATATATATATATATATATATAAAAAACTAAT
>VUQS01046691.1:13507-27216 GCA_015108495.1 Heterochromis multidens
GGAAAAAAAAAAAAACAACTTAAAAAAAAAAAAAAAAAAAAGAGCCCCAAAAAAAAAAAAAAAAACTAAAAAAAAAAAAAAAAAAAAAAACCAAAACAACATATAGTCTGAAGCTTTTTATTCAATTACTGGAATTTTATTGTTTTTATAACAAAAATATGGCTGAGCTGTGATGTGTAAATGCGCCAAAGCAGAAACAGTGAGTTCATGTTAATAGAGCACGTTAAATAAACACTCGTGTTTCTTTCACTGCAACAGGTAAAGCAGATGTCCTTGTACAAGAGGTCTGGGAAAATAAAACAGCACAGCAAGGTCAAATAGTTGAATGTTTGCAATTTGTGGTAGCCGCGTCAACAACAGAGTTAAGCAGAGTCTGTGTGTGTGTGTGTGTGTGTAGTGCGTGAATATGTGCGTGTTTGCTTTTAGGTTTTCAGCACTTGGTCATGTTCTTAGTGGCCTCATGCCACATGCATGTTATCAAATTCTGGGTTCACTATTCTAATAAAACCCTACATTATACGTATTTATCTTATTTACAGAAGGATGGTGTTTTAACTGCTGAGATGATCTCAAGCTGTATATCTCAACTTGGACGCTTTGGCACCGGGCTGCAGCACTCATTCTACAACCTCTCTCTGCCTGTGAGATATACACCTTAATGGAATTCATAATTAACGTGGCTTACTGTCTGTTTAATCAAGACAAAGACGTTAGTAATGGTTTGACATACTGTCATGATTTTGTTGATAGTTTATGTTATATGCTCAAAAAAATAAGGGGACACTTGATCATGACAGTATAACACAAGTCAGTTAAACTGAAAGGATATGAATCTGTCCAATTAGGCAGCATAAACCATTGTGAATCCATTTCATCTGTTTTGGTGCAAATGAATGCGACAACAGGTGCACTGGAGAGGCCACAACAAGACTGTTACATGCTCAGTATGAACCTGCTCCCATCTGTGAGGAGAACAAGGTGCCAGTGGTGGACCTGGCAGTGGTGTCTGGCGAATGCCAGTTGTGCTGCATGGCGGTGGGCTGTAAGCACAGGTCCCACTGAAGGATGCTGGGACCTCATGTGATGCTCATGTAGTCTGTTTCTGTCAGTTTGGTCAGAAACATGCACATGAATAGCCTGCTGGAGGTCATTTTGTAAGGATCTGGCAGTGCTCCTCCTGTTCCTCTTTGCACAAAGAAGTAAAAACTGGTCCTCCTGCTGGGTTTATGCCCTTCTATGGCCCTGTCCAGCTCTTCTCATGTAATGGCCTGTCCTCTGGTATCTCTTCCACCCTCGAGTGCTGGGAAACACAGCAAACCTCCTGCTTTCTGGAGGAGCTGGACTACCTGTGCAATCTGAATGCACTGCAGATGCTGTCTCATGCTACCAGTAGTGACAAAGACACTGGCAAAAAGCAAAACTAGAAAAAATTCAGTGAGGAAAGATAAGGACAGCAATAGTCTATGGCCACAATCAGCAAATTCATTCCCTTTTTGGGGATTGTCTTGTTGTTGACTCTCCAGTGCACCTGTGGTCAGTTTCATTTGTACCAAAGCAGGTGAAATTGATTCACAATGGTTTATGATTCCTTACTGTAGAGACTGATGTTCTGAACTTTAACTGACTTTGTGTTACTTTGTATACTGTGAAGATCAAGTGTTCCCTTAATTTTCTATAATTTAATTGAGGAGTGTAGTTTAATTTTAAGCCAAAATAAGGTTAAATTAAGGTTGTTTTCTCTGCTCTAGAGTCACAATCTCAGTGACATATCTATGCTGTGCAATTATGTCCATCTTCAAAAGCTGGAACTGCCACACAACAAAATTCAAGGTGACTTTTTTATTATGCCCATCTTCCTGTTACACAGTTACTATTTATACAAGCTTGTGACATCATTCATAAAATGATATACCAAGATGCGATTAAAGCATAATTTATTCACATTTAAATATTTGCTGTCTTTGTTGGTTTTTATCAATTTTCATAACTTTTCCCAACTGCTAGATTTATCCTGCGTGAGCCACATGCCCTACCTTGTCATGCTGGACGGTTCCCATAATGAAATCTCAAACTTCTTTGAATTCCAGCCACCCAAGAACCTAAAGGTAACACAGCAGGACCTTGAGCTGACAGGATAAGACAACATTTGAGTGGTGGCTTGGGCTTCACTCTCAAGCATTATTCCCTCAAGATAGGCCTGGATTTCCATAGCCCATCTGTAGTCACTTAGAATATGCTTACAAGGCATTTACTGCCCTTGAATGACAGTGAACTTTAGTAAATTATTTTCCATACTCTGTGGATTTAGTGGAAGAATTTCTTCACTAAGATGTCCTGAAACTTTTTTGACTTTTGTTAACAGTGTGCTGCTATTTTCAGGAGGTGAACTTCTCCCACAACCGTATGACAAAAATGAAGGACTTGTCAGCCTATGCATCGCTAACTAAACTGGATCTAGACTGTATCCGCACTGCAAAACATTTACATTCTTTGTCAATCACATACTCTATGGTGTCTTTGATGTTTATGAAAATAGACTTGTCAACTGTATATTTTTTCTCTTGTGTATTATTCTTAACATGCCCCTACTCAGACAACAGCTTTAGTGAGATCAGTGGTCTTGAGCAATGTTGCAGGCTCACCCTTCTCAGCCTGGCACACAACAAGATCTCAAGGATCAGTGGCCTGGGCAGTCTGCCTCTCACACACCTCTGCCTTGTAGGTTTTTCTCTCTATATAAAAGGTGCAAGTTCATATGTAGATATTTTATAAATATGCATTTTAAAGTGAACTCTTATGTCGTCCTTTGCTCTTTGGCAGTGCTTCGGTTTACATGTAAGGCATTGCTACGCATGAGATTGCCTACTGTCATGCACACATTGTTGCTCCTTGGGTATATTTTACACATGCATGCTCAATTTCACCTGTTTCTGTTTGTCTCTTTTCCCTCCCCCTCTGTGTTCTCTTTATGTCTTTGTTTTTGGCCTCGTTTTTATATTCAGTAAAACCTTGGCCTCTTGTTCGAAAATCACCATATGGTCCAACAGCAGGCCCTTTTTCCCTCTCTCACTCTCTGCCTCTTTTTCTGCTTGTATGTGTGCACACATGTCCTTTATCAGTGTTTCCTCATTGTCAGCAGCCCATCGGCCTGGCTGTGCCTGCCCCTCTCTGTAGATTTGCTTTGGGACCAGCTGCTAGTGTTTTGAGTGAGCCTGGACCAGTTTCAGCACACGCACACACTCAAGCAGACCCTGCCCATCCAGCATCCATCTCATCCCTTTGCTGACCCCTCTTCCTCACATGCTGCCTCCCAAAACAGCATGGCACTGTCAGCCAGCCTGTTACGCAGCCCATCACAGCAGCGACCCAGAGCTTCAAGGGAGCAGCACAGTCACCCACCCCCACTGACAGCAGCCCTCTGCCAGGCAACATGCTTGGCAAGAGTAGGCAGAGGTGCAGCCAGACGGCTAGATAACAACTTTTGTCAGTGGAATGGAGTGAGGGAGGAGTGTCCAGGTCTCGTTCTTCAGTTAGCTGGTGTGCTGGGCTATCGCCACACCAGCTGTTTGGCTGTCAGTCCTCACCTGTCAGAAGAGGCAGGCCTGCCACTCAACTCTGAACTGATGGGAAAGAAAGTTCAGGCACCCTTCAGAATGACCATGGCCTGTCCTTAATGTTTATTAGAGACAGTCACTGACTTCATGTGAATAAGAACACTTGGACAGAGGCATATGAATGAAAATCCTGTACTCATCTTTTTTTTTTTTTCCTATCTGTATCCAGAGAGGGAACCAGCTGAAGCAGATTGAAGGGTTAGAACACCTGAAGAGCCTACAGGTTCTCGATTTGTCTCAGAATCACATCACCAGTCTTTCAGGCCTCCAGAACCTCCATCTGCTAGGTTCCATCAACCTGGAGAAAAACCTGGTATTGATCTGGGAGAGTCTTCAGAAGGAAACATTTGATGTGCATATATCAGCATCAGTCTTACATACTAATGAGGATGTTACTAATTCATGAGCTTCATATTCAAAAACAAATAGATTTTCACCTCAAATTCCAGGTGATCTAACACTGGGAGGGTTAGATGCAGTATCACATACTCTATTTTGTAATGATGTGTGATTGGTTGGATGTTTAATGCTGTTGCCTGAAGACATTTCAGCAGGATGAATAAGATGGCCTAGGATCTCGCCACTTTAAGCCACCCTGACAGATTTTAACGCAATACAACAAAACTGGCAAAACCTTAATTATAGATAAGGTCAGGAATGAACCTTCATGGCTAACAAGGTATTTTAAAAGGAAACTAATACATGTATAAACTGTCTGTATAAACTTCTCACAGATCAGTGAAATTCAAGAGTGCAAGCATATTCACGACCTTTTACTGTTGAGGGACCTCAATCTGCTGGGAAACCCTGTGCAGGTAATCATCCCCTTTATTCACAACAGGATTGACTGTGAGATAATCTATTAAATGTGTGGAAGTATACTGTTGATGACAGAGGTCTACTTTCCTTCTTTTTTAAAGTTGTTTTCCCAAGCAACTTTGCTGACTGTATTTGATTAGATTGGCATTTGAAATGTAGGCTGTCTGTGTGAATGTAATTGGTAGGAGCAACCTGATTACAAGCTGGCAGTCATCTTCCTTCTTCAGCATCTGACTGTGCTGGACCAAGAGAAAGTCACTGCTGAAGAAAAGGTGTGAATAGACACAACAGATAATATTTGGTTCAATGAACAGTAAAAACATGTTTAATCAGTCAGAAGCCTTTTTTTTGGAGACATAATGAATGACACAAACCTAATCCATCTATTCTGTTCTAAATTGGTGTGTGAACTGCTTATGTAATTGTTCACTTTAATTCCCAGGTGTCATCAGTAAACAAGTATGATCCTCCTATGGATGTGGTGGCAGCCAGGGATCACATGACCCACCTAGTGTATCAGCTGATGCAGCCCCAGGTCCTTTATGAAAGGTTTATACAAATATTTATTTAATATCCTCGGCACTACATGATCCCCAGTTCATGTAACATTAACAAGTTTATTAACAATAACTACTGGCATACAAGCAATGTCCCTATAGCATTTAGGAAGTGCACTACTAACAAAGGTTTCAGAACAATCCAAAGGTAACGATTAGTCACAATCAATACATATCTTGTAAAATAAAATATCAAGAAAGTTGTTTGCTTGAGCAGCAATTTATCCGCAGTGCTCCTGTTTATCTACATGCTAAAAGAAAAAAATTAAAGTATCAGCACTTTAAAAAATATATATTGATCATCAGCAAATAAAAGCTGCAGCTATAGTCAATTTGCCATTCTCCTCTGTGCTTATTAGAAGGAGCACATCCATACTGCCCACAAGGCTCCCGATTATATTGACTGTAGGAGTGATTCTTGCTTTGTGGCTTTTTATACTTAAGCAGTGCTCATTTTTGGAAGGGGGAGATAACTGGTTTTGAAGCTAAGAATAAGTGTGTAAGATTAAAGTTAAAATCCTGAATGCTTGTGTGTGTATGTCTATCTCCAAGCAGTACACTTCCCAGTCCAGATTCTCCCTACCCCATGCTGGTGCTGACAGGTCCTCAAGGCTGTGGGAAAAGAGAGCTGGCTCACAAACTGTGTTCAGAACAAGAGTTCAGCGAATACTTTGCTTATGGGTCAGTCTTAAAATTTCTGCACACATAATAATAATTCACAAGCTGAGCTTTCAGAGATAGTGCCTATTAGTAGTGCTTGTCCTTGTACTAAATTTTAAATTGCTCTCGATTAAACGTTGATGGAACTTGCCACATACTAAAGGCCAATATGGCATAGATGTAAATATTAATGTGTACTTTTGTAGGATTTCCTCACCAGTGCCCATTATATTAACAATACAGTTGAATCTAGTGAGGAAAAAACAATTATCCCAGTGGTGCTTGCATGCTGATTCTCAGCACTTGGTGAGAGTGGGAAAGAAAAACTCCCGTTTAACAGGAAGAAACATTAATTAAGTTTAAATGCAAAGTGGTGTATAAACACACAGAAAGTGAAAAGAGGTGAGTGAAGAAGAAATGCTCAGTGTATCATGGGAAACCCTCAGCAGCCTAGGCCTAAGGTAACTAAGGGAGGGTGTCTGTCTCCCGAATTCAAACTGGGAGCTGGTTCCACAGAAGAGGGACCTGAAAGCTGAAGGCTCTGCCTCCCATTCTACTTTTAAGTACCCTAGGAACCACAAGTAAGCCAGCAGTCTGAGAGTGAAGTGCTCTATTGGGGTGATGTAGTACTACAAGGTCTTTAAGGTAAGATGGGGCCTGATTATTCAAGACCTTGAATGTGAGGAGAAGGATTTTAAATTCCACTCTGGATTTAACAGGGAGCCAATGAAGAGAAGCCAATATGGGAGAAATATTTTTCTATTTCTAGTCCCTGTCAGTACTCTTGCTGCAGGATTTTGGATCAACTGAAGGCTTTTCAAGGAGCTTTTAAAACAACCTGATAATAATGAATTACAATAGTCCAGCCTAGAAGTAATAAATGTATGGACTAGTGTTTTTAGAACTCACTCTGAGACGGGATGTTTCTAATTTTAGAGATATTGCGCAAATGGAGGAAAGCAGTCCTACATATTTGTTTAATATGGCAATTGAAGGACATATCCTGGACAAAAATGACTTCAAGATTCCTCACAGTGTTACTTGAGGCCAAAGTAATGGTATCTGGTTAGACACCAAGATCTTTAGGGCCGAGTACAATAACCTCAGTTTTATCTGAATTTAGAAGCAGGAAATTAGAGGTCATCCAGGTCTTTATGTCTTTAAGACATTCCTGCAGTTTAACTACTTGGTGTGTGTCCTCTGGCTTCATGGATGGATAAAGCTGGGTATCATCTGCATGATGGTCAGTAAGACTCGGAAAGCGCTATATAAATGTGAGTGCGTTACATCTTACAACTGGAAACATCACAAAGACCTCTTCATTTCCTCAACAATCCAGTTACTTTAATGAGCTTTAACACACTGGGAGATATGAGCTATGAATATGGGTCTAAAAAAATCCACCGGGAAAAATATACACTTAGTGTTTATTAGGAACACCTGCTGAAGCAATACTACTTTTACATCAGCAAGCAAACATCTGCAGATTGGACCATACTGGTCTGGGTTTCAAAGGTGACAAAATATGAGCTTCAGAAGTTTAATAATAGTGATTTAGCTCTCAGTTTCAACTTTCTGTCAAAACCTCACACACTACTTGATCCAGAGCCAAGTTGACCGTTTACCTCTGTTTCCAAAGTTTATGCAAAGCTAAGCTAACTGTCTTCTCACTGCACCTTCATGCTGTGAGTACAGACCGGAGATTAGTGATTATCTTCTCATCCATCTCTTAGCAGGAAAGCAAATAAGTACATTTTCCAAAATTAACACAATTTACTTAAAGTTGAAAACTGAGCTGTAACCCAGAGTAGGAAACAGTGATTGAAACTAAAGTGGGTTGCCAGTTCTTTCTTCATTTAAAAAAAAAAAAACCCCTATAATTAGCAGTATTTAAATGCCATTAAGCTGTGTGAACTTAGAAACTTTAGTGGAAGCACAAACAAGGAGGCGACATTGATGATTAGGTATCAGATTGTCCATTCATGCATCATTTTGACATTTAGTTTTGGTCAGTGATTGATCTTTCCAGTAAAACTCTAGATGCAAATGGGGAGCATCAGTCTGTCAGAGGATTGTGCCAGCTTTGAGTTTGAGATTAGGTTAGATATGCATAAGGCTGATTTATTGATGCATCCTTTTTTTCTTTTTTAATAAACAGGGAGCGACTATTCGGAGAGACGAAGCAACAGGAGCTGTAATTGTGGCCCGAATCATGAGGGGAGGGGCAGCTGACCGCAGTGGTAGGACTGTGTTCGCACAGCATTTCTACTAAACTTTAAATGCCAGATACTCTTATGTAGAAAATTACATGTATAAGGGAATAACCCTATAGGAAAATCTGCTTATAGACACAGACAGAAAGAAGCTGAAGTTCCTACCCAGCAGGACTTTAACACTACTGATATACTGACAGAGAATTGAGGAGATTACATTGCATAACCCTGTGAACTGTTACAGAAGTCAAATCCGTGAGATTAGTGCCACGAGATTGCATATTTTGAGATTACAAACTAGGGTTGCCTCTGGCTGTTGCCATAGTAATGTTGTCAACTTACTGGCAACAGAAAATTGTCTTTTGTTCACATCTGAGGTTTATATTCTACAAATTCATGTATTGGGCTTTTTTTTCTTTTTTTTTTTTAAAGCTGTATTCCCTTTGCATGCTATGCTTGTTTCCAGGTCTGGTTCATGTAGGGGATGAGCTTCGAGAGGTCAACGGAAACTTGATAACCCACAAAAGGCCAGATGAAATTAGTCAGATTCTGGTAAAGAATATGGGCTTTTCCGTGTAGGATCAGACTAGTTCAGATACTACTAGCTGGTAGCCGATGATGATGCTGCTGCTTCTCTGTTGTTTTTGTTTCAGTCCCAATCACAAGGCTCCATCACATTGAAAATCATCCCAGCTGTTGCAGAAGACGACAAAGTAAAAGAAAGCAAGGTGAGGAATTCTTGCTGTGTGAGTAGACAGTCTTGGAAGACCCCAACCAGTCACTCCATTGTCAAGGCGCCCACTTCACTTTTCTTTACCTTACCCAGTAGCGCTGTACGTAAGACAGCAAATGTTTGATTGTGCCAGTTTGAGAACGGCACAGGTATATGTGCAGTGAATTACCGTACTGTACAAAAGTCTTGAGCCACCCCTCATTTCTCTATATTTTGCTAGGGTTATGGGTTCAGTGACACACAGCCAAATCTTTTACTGCATTGTGTCAGTGTGTTTGGGATCATTGTCATGCTGGAAAAATGAAGTTGCTGCCACTAACCTCATGGTCACTGGCTGAAATGCAGCCCCAAACCATGACGGAGCCTCCTGCGTTTTACAGATGGATGTAGACACTCACGGTTGTACCTCTCTCCTGACCACCTCAGTACATATTGACGATGATTTGAACCAAAAATTTCAAATATGGGTTCATCACTCCATAAGACCTGTTGCCACTGATTTTTTTTTTTTTTTTTTCCAGTTAATTTTCAACTTCCCTTCCTTAAAACAATGGCTTCTTGACAGCCACCATTCCACTGATACCATTTCTGATGAGGTTTTAGCAAACAGCAGATGGTCCAGTTTTCTCTTTTTAAGGACACACTGCACACCATGCCAAGACATGCCAAATTTTCAGCTAATAGCTCTTTGTGAATCACCTTGTTGGTGCAAAAATACAATTTTATACTGGCAGACTGTGTTATTCCTGGCAGTTTTCATAGATTTAACTAAAGAAATGGGAAGAAATCATTTTTGCGACAGGCTGCTATAAACAAAGTGCCGAAAGATAAAATTTCAAACTGTTTTTTTGCCAAGTTGTCTGTTATGTGTAGACACAACACTAGTTCACCCTTTGAGTTAGGTGTATGATTAGATTGTATGATTCATAGGTCAGTGTTAAGTGGTTTAACAAACAAACCCTCCCCAAAAAAATCCTCTGAAAATGTTCAGGTACAACGACTGGACTGAAAATGAGTGAAAAAGCAGCCAATGTCCAAAGAAAAACGTTGAAAAACCTTCAGAACACCTGGAGAACTATTACTCAAGATTATTTTAAAAATTACAAGAAAGTTTGGCTCCTTGGAAGCAAAATATAAAGAAATGAGGGGTGGCTCAAGACTGTTACACAGTACTTATGTATTTTCCAAAGTATCATGTACTTTTTTGCTATATAATGAATAAAGTAAAAAAATAAAATAAAATAATAAAGCTGCTTACAGAATGTTTCTCCTTTTTAAAGGTCTACATCCGGGCTTTGTTTGACTACACACCTTTTGAAGACAAAGCAACGCCATGCCAAGAGGCGGGACTTCCTTTTAAAAGAGGCGACATTCTTCAGGTCGTTAGCCAGGAGGACCCCACCTGGTGGCAGGCCAAGAGGATGGGCGACTGTAACCTGCGTGCTGCCCTCATCCCTTCTGCTCAGTTTCAGGAGAGGTAGCTTGCATCAGCAATCTGTGTATAATATTATAAAAAGCTGCCTTTTTATCAAGAATACATTGGTCTCTTTGTTTTTCTTTTTGTTTTGTGTTTTTGTTTGTTTCTTCTCAGGCGACTGAGATACAGGATGAAAATGGGTTCCATGTCTGCTCCTATATCCCCCAAAGCTCCTACATGTAAGCATTATTTACCACATGCAAGCACAAATTATCTGCTGTGACCTACAACCACAAATGTTTTAGACGCTTGGATCTCCACACACAGCTTCTGTTGTGGGTCAAATCTAATTTATCCAAGGAGATCCTAAAAGAGAGATTATAAAAAGAGGAGATGATCTGAGGTTAATCTCTCGGGGGGGGGGATACGTAATCCATCATTTTAATTTCCTAAATCCAATTTAAAAGTAAGATGAAACAAAGTCAGTTCTTTTCTTGCATCTGCAAAACGATGTAGTAGTAGTGCTGCAGTGAATGGGTGTGTTTGTAAAAGTTTCTCTTCTGTAATCAGATTAAATACTTTATTTATTCTTAAACAAAGAGAAGCAGAAAAGCTGGTTTAGGATCTCCAAGCACGGATGCAGTGACAGTTATGAGACTGTTGTATTGTGAATTTGAGATCATCATTTACACTAGGGGTCGCAGAGCAGTGTTTGTCACTCTCTACAGTGATACTGTGTGTTATTCCTTGCTTTGCTAACTTCAGATGAACAGGCTGATAGAGGTATGTAGAAAAACCCTCATTTTAGCAATCATCACTCATCCCCAGTTTGGATTGGCTCCATGCTTTTCTAATGCCTGAATTTCTGTATGAAAGTCTCATCGACCCACCTGAAACACAAATTTTGGTCACTTTTTCCCTCCCCCTCCACACTGTGCCATGTTTTGCCTTTACAGTTTCTTTTATTGTCACAAATCCTCTCCTAACCTGCTGTGTTCTCACATTAAAGTACCCCCAACACCTGCTCCCTCCTCTTACCCTGTCTTCTCTTCCCGATTGCCATCCAACAGAAGACTGTGACAGTAAGAGTGCTCTGAATGGAAAGGACATAGGTGAGCAAGCATAATCAGTGAGTTTATATTAATCGCTGCAACATCACTTAATTTGCTCAGTCTGTGTGCTGCTTCGTCTTTTCTTTTAGAGACTGCATATTATTTGCTGAGGTGTGAGATGGGATTGCTTTGTGCTGCTTCATTGATTTGGAGGGTTAGGGCAAATAACACCTGATATATTCTTTTATCTGAACAGCTGTTGTACCCCCCCACACACACACTTTTATTCTAAAAAAAAATAAACTTAAACGGAAAACTATCCACACGCGAGAGGACTACACAGGTCAGAAATTCTCATGAGTATGTTCGCCAGGCTTGCAGGATATGACTGAGCTTCAGTGGGTCTTTGTTTACACCATTTTGACTTTTTCTACACATTTATTTTTTAAAACATATCCACATTGCTCTGTCCACTAGAGCTGAAATATCTCTATAACTGCTTGGATGTAGTGTAATTTCATATAGACATTCCTGTAGTGCCAACTAGGGTGACCAGATCCCAACAAACTAAACAGAGGGTAAATAGTATGGGGACAATATGGGATACTAATGTTGATAGTTTAAAAGTTTGATCTCTGTATCTAGACAGGACTCTGTGCAGTCCTGTGAAAAACTGAGTACATCGTTACTGCTTCCACAGAAATTAAAAGGGTAAGTAGCAGGAAGGTGCTGCTACTCAAATGCACTTGATTAGCTAATCATCAGCAAGTGTGAGCACCACCTATAAAAATAGAAGTTTTGGCAGTTTGTGCATGCAAATACCCCAAGGTCAGACCATACAATGCTCAGAAATGACAAAAAACCCACAAGCTACATCTCAGACTCTCATGAAAGAAAAAGACTGAACAAGTATGGCTTGTTTGGAAGGTTTAACAAGAGAAAACCGCTTCTCTCTAAAAAGAACACTACAGCACAGCTTAAGTTTGCATCTGAACAAACTACAAGACTTCTGGAACAATGGGCCTTATTTGTGCAAAAAATGAGTTTGCATGCAAAATTACCGTAAGATTTCTGAAACGTGCGTACCAGTCTATTTTTCTCTCACCACCATGCAAATGTTAGTAAACCAGAATCATGTGGAACCAACAGCCTTGTGCAATCTCCATACAATTTGCATACTCTCTGCATACCACCCTGTCCCCATTTCTCTCTATAGGGAAACACATTTACCTCCAGGTGAAGTGGAGAAAGTGGTGACAATGTTGTAAGAGAGAAGCCTACACCTCTAAGGCAAGAAATAAGGAGAAAGTCTTACTGTAGAAAATTGAATAATAGTGTCTGAAGTTTAAGGAAGAAGCCAGAAGAGGCGCAGCTTTCCCAAGTGTTTCCATAGAAGTGATGACTGTTTAAAAAAAGAAAAAAAAACATGTAGCCTAATCTGTCAGCCCCAGATGAGAAACTCACTGCAATGGGGTGGAATCCAGATTCTCCAGCATCCATGGGATAGTGCCAAGAAATTATACTGTGACGACATCCAGCAATGATAAGTCATTTTTATTCAGATTAAAAACATTTAAGATGCAATAAGATCAGAATGGAATATGTTTAAATTAAAAAGGTTAAAGCCTATGCCTTTCCATTTAGTATTTTGTTTTCTTTACATGCATTTTTTTAAAATTGTAATTCTGAGCATTTTGTGGCTTATGGTGTTTTGGAAAACTGTAAATAATGACCAAAAGGTGATAATAAAAATAATTATTCTTATTATTAGCAGCACTAATAGTATTCATTTTAAAGACTTGTGTTTAAATTCCTAAGGCAGCCAGGCTGTCATTTGTACTTTTGGTCAGAGACACTTCTAAATTTGTTCCTGAAGTACAAACAAATTCAGGTACAAAAATACTGATAAATCACAGATTTATGTGTGAAATGTTTGTACGCACAATTTATGTACAGATTTGTGTGTACGCACTGTTAGTAAATAAGGCCTAATGTCCTTTGGACAGATGAGACCAAAGTGGATACGTTTGGTCATAAAGCACAGCACCATGTTTGAAGAAAACCAAACATAGCATATCAGCACAAACACTGTGTCAAGCATGGTGGTGGAGAGGTGATGATTTGGGCTTGTTTTGAAGCCACAATACCTGGGCACCTTACAGTCATTGACTTGACCATGAACTCCTCAGTATACCAAAGTATTCTAGAGTCAAAAATGAGTCAACTGTCCAACAGCTAAAGTTTGACCCCAATTGGGTCATGAAACAGGTCAGTGATCCCCAAGAACAGCAGCAAATCTACAGGGTGGGCCATTTATATGGATACACCGTAATAACATGGGAATGGTTGGTGATATTAAAGTCCTGTTTGTGGCACATTAGTATATGTGAGGGGGCAAACTCCCCAAGATGGGTTGTGACCATGGTGGCCATTTAGAAGTCGGCCATCTTGGATACAACTTTTGTTTTTTCAATAGGAAGAGGGCCATGTGACACATCAAACTTATTGGTAATGTCACAAGAAAAACAATGGTGTGCTTGGTTCCAACGTAACTTTATTCTTTCATGAGTTATTTACAAGTTGCTCTTTGTTCACAGCCATTGACATGTCGAAGAGGTTAACATGTGAGGAGCGGATCGAAATC
>VUQS01046693.1:0-12263 GCA_015108495.1 Heterochromis multidens
GCAAAAGTAAAAAAAAAAAAAAAAAAAAACTGAAAACAAACTGTTTCCTGTCTTTCTCTCAGCTGTCGAAGGTTCCTGTGTCCTCCTGTGAGAGACAGACAGATTGTAGGTCCTGTCTCGCTATCCGAGACCCGTACTGTGGCTGGTGTGTCCTGGAGGGAAGGTAGGGTCTACCTGTCGGTTTGTTGTTTAACATGTCATTTAACTTTTTAAAAATACATCTTTATTATTCATTTCTTTTTGTAAACTTCTCAAAGTTAACTTCTTGCTGAATACAACTTTCACTGTAAAAGACTGACTAACAGTAGAAGAAGAAAGTGTAGTAGACTTTGATTGATCACAGCAGCATCTGGTGGACAGGAGAACTACTGCTCTTTGGTGTGACATAGTTCTGATGCGTTTACGTCCTTTTGTTGTTACTAATCTGTGAATGTTTGTTTGTATTCTGTGCAGATGTTCCCGGAAACATCAGTGTCAGCGTCACCTGGAGCCCAACCACTGGCTCTGGAGCTTTCAACCAACCAGTCAGTGTGTGACAGTGCAGAGTCTGCAGCCGGCCAATCACAGCAAAGAAGAGCAGACACAGGTAGGCTGCTGTTTTTTGATCTTATATCTCTCTATATTTTCCTTGTGACTCTCTGGCAGCGTTAAGGTGCAGTCAACCACTCCTTGTAGTGGTGACAACCTAGGTTGGTGCACCCTCAGCCTTTGCATACAGGTGTCTGTATCAGTCCAGGTAGAAGGAGAACTTCAGGTGCTGGTTCAGCAGCTCTATGATTGGCTGATAGCTGCTTTCAGGTTTCTCATTCTGTTTCAGCATGGAGTGGTTGTGTTGGCTGAGTATTATTACAGTGGCACTGCAGGTTCAGCCAGTTCCAATCCTTCACACAGATTCGCAGCAGCCGATGAACATCTGCAGCAGCTGTTTACTGCTGCAGTCCTGACAGGGTGGATGATATTTATTTCCTTACTGAATATCTTCATAGGGTTATTGTGGACTGAGTAGAATGAATTCAGACAATAACTGTGGTTATGAACCTTTTGTAGGCTTTGATGGTTTCTGTGCATGTGAAGTAAATTTATTTAAAAAAAAGGAAGAAGGTACAAAATATACAGAAAGACTCAGAAAAGTGACCATACTCATCCCACCGATGGCTCAACAGTATCAGTGAACCTGACAGCCTTCTTGACAGTTCCTGATGTTACTCACACTGAGAGCTTTTCCACCAGCACAGAAAAAATGTATAAATAAGTGAAGAAAAAATAATACTTTTCTGTGCATACTTTAAAAAAATTATACAAAAACTTTTGTTATGGTCACACAGCTGTTCTAAACAGAAAGAGAAGTATACTGATGGAAAAGCAGTAACTGTGTTTCTGTGTTCATCTCTCAGGTAACGCTGTTGGTCCCCCAGCTTCCCGCCCTCACAGAGGCGGAGTCTCTGTCCTGCATCTTTGGGCTCCTCCCACCTCAGCCTGCCATTGTCATGGGAAGCAGCATCACCTGTCAATCCCCTGCACCGGAGCACCTCCCACCACTGCCCACGGGAAGCGGTGAGTAGGAACCGTGGGCGCGTTCCAATCCCCATAATACGATCCTACTTAGTATGCCAGAAACAGATTTAGTATGTCCCAGTACACAGTGTTTCAGAATCAGTCTGCCAAAAATATCAGGAGGTTTAGCTCCATGTGAAGCATTTTACAACATGCAACAGCAGGCTTCTCCGGCCCTTCTGAGCCACAGTTATCTGCACGTACTGCAGGAGGGTCAGAGTTCAAGCCCCAGTGACAAAGACTGAGTGTAGCAAGCACTGACAGTAAAAACGCGTTTCTGCAGGATTCATTCATGTTTTAGGTGTGCTGCTGTGTAACTTCTGCCACTTTTTGTCTCCAGATCACATGATTCTGCCTGTGTCACTGATGTTTGGTCACGTGACTGTCACAATGGGCAATATGACCTTCTACGACTGCATGGCTGTAAGCCGACTGAACCAGAGCTCCCAGTAAGTCATGCAGGAACACAGACAGTAGCATTCGTTTCTAAATCAGTGATGAAGAAGACGGTGCTGATGACAGTGGTGTGTATTCCAGGTGCCTGGCGTGTGTCAGCAGTGTGTGGCGCTGTAACTGGTGTCCTCTGGATCAACTCTGCACTCACAACCACAGCTGTCCAAACCAACACATCATCCTCAACCAGAGAGTAAGACAGCCTGCTGCCTGCCTGTCTGTCTGTCCATTAGCCTGTCTCTAACCCTGCCTCCTCTCTGTCTGCAGGACTCCCCTGGCCCCACTTCCTGTCCTCTAGTCTATGCCCTCCAGAGCTCGGCTTTAGTTCCCATGGGCCTGAGCACCACCGTGGTGCTGCAGGGACGAAACCTGGACGTCTACACTGTAAGTTTGTGTCTCTGACCTCATTTTAGTCTGATGGGGATCTAAATGGAATTTGACTCTGATCTAATGGTCTCATTAACCCATTAATGCCAAACACTGTCACACACTGTTAGTAACCTTTTTTTTAGACCACGGAAAAAAGATTTTTCAAATGTTCCAGTCAAGTCTAGACATCAAAAACTGTGTTTGTTTTAACTGGATGAACATTAGTCAGGTCACACTGATATATTTCATGTTTCTACTGTCTGTTGTTGTAACAGTTGCTCTAACTTCCCAAAAAGTGACACTTAGCATAGCCAGATTAGTACTTTTGTTTATTGGAGCCTGGTTACTGTACACAGTTGCACTGCTCCCATTGGTCTGAGTGTGCAGTTGCATAAACAGATGAGTTTTCCCTCTGAAGCCATTCTGATTCTGGTCAAACTAAACAATTTAGGACCCTCTGTTAATTTCAGGAAGCCTTGGCTCCTGATTCTGTGTCTACAGCAGCTGTAGGCAGATGTTTTCCAGGAGAGCGTCAGGTCTTCTGGTTTCACAGAATGGAAATTTGTACTGGGTATCTGCTTGTTTGTTTACAACAGCAGGTTTGAGGCAGCTGAGGGAACCATAAATGTATTTGTACTTTTTCAGTGCTTTAGTCTGAGCTAATAATCAGGATGCTGTGGCTGCTGGATGGGAACTTAAATCAATTTCATCCTCATATAAACTGACATTTATGGTATTTCATGAAGGAAGTCTTCAAACGGGAGCATTTAGTAAAAAGGCAGAGGTCCTCATACAGAGCCTTGTGGCACGCCACCATTTGTATTAGTGAACAAAATAAAGACTCAGAGAGAAGAACTGTAATAACTCTGAATGTGCTTATTTGGCATGTGAATAGTAAAAGGCACAGAAACTAAACCCTCCTCCTCATCAGCAGCCTCAGTTATTCTTCATCTGCAGTTGTCATCAAAAATCCTCCAGCATCAAAGAAAAATTCTACTTTGAACTAAACCTGTACCCAGCTGCAGCTCCATCATGTTGCTGTGATAATATGCACTTTAAAAGCAATGCTTTAAATTACAACACTGTCCACTATAATGTTCACCCATCACTCTGCTAATAAAACTTTATTATTTATTGACTTTATTATTAATTATTAAAGAGCTCAGAGGCCTGTGCTTCAATTTATGATTTGGGCCAGAAGGGTGACTTTAGGTTTAACTCTGGTTTACGCTAAGAGAAGGTGGTTCACTTCTTAACTAGGTACATTGTCATGGTAACTTATGCAGCATAGTTAGACATCAAGAGATCAACATGTGCAAAACCACCACCTACTGACCTGTCATTTCTCTGGAAAATAATTCCTGGAAAATCCTGTGGCCCTCTCTGTGCAGATCGTGAGAGGGTCCATAGTTTTTACACACAGTTTAAACCACTTGTTTTTCCTTGATGAGCACCAATAAAAAATATAGATCCTTAAGAGCAACTTTATTTCTTACTTTTTTCCTGCAAATAATTTTTAAGTAGCATTATTGTGCTCCAGGCCCGAATATAGTAACCCTGAAACGGGACGACTAAGCCTTATACTTGTTGACCTTATATGAAATTTGAAAGTGATGCACTGTTGTAATTATAGACTGTTCTTCCCATGGCTTACTGATGATAGTCTGCATTTTTTGCCAAATTTCCAGAGTTTCAAGTTGATAACCACCTTAAAGTGACTACTAGCCAGTAACCAGATAAGATCCTAATAAGCCCCCCTGGTGTTGGTCTGTTCTATGGATCTGAATCACTAAAAACAAGCAGCTGAATGTCTGTGTGTGATCTCTCCACAGGATGAAGCTCCATATGTGTGCGTTGTTGAAATTGAAGGATCCCAGATTAATTTGACAGCTTCTGTGGAGAAAACGCACGACAACACGCACACTTTCACCTGCAGGCAACATCCGGTAACACACACACACACACACACACACACACACACACACACACACTTGTAGTTAGATTAGTTAATGGCAGTAACCATATAGCTGATATTAAAAATTCTGCCTGTCCACCTGTCTCACTGTCTGTAGTTTCAATATCCAGTCAGTCACCTTCAGTATTCAGCTCCTGTCTACCTGCGGAGAGGGGAAAGACGCATCGATGCCTCACCTGGACTCCGACGTAAGAGCCTTACCTGTGTGTGGGTGTAGTGTGCACTGAGGACATTGGGCCCCATTAACTAATATTTAGATAGAAAATTTAAAAAGTGCACACGCAAAATTACATTTGGATTCATGACAAGTTTGTAGTGGCCAATTTTCTTTTTGGCACCATGTGTTTGTTAGTGAATCCGAATAATTCCAGCAGGTGTTTTCCCATTATTTCCAATCAGATTATTAACACACCCCCAATTCTAAGTACAAGGGCAAAGGTTTGTCTAGAGGCGTGTCATGGAGAAGGCAGTGAAGTTGTCCTAAGAGGCTGCAGTAACCCGGATGGTGAACGTTGTGTCGCCGGATTCCAGTACAGTAATTTGACATTAAAAATGAGGTAGCTAAAAGACACGCTGCAATTACTAAACCCATATGAGGAATATTGCCACGAAATGAAGGTTCAGCTGCAAGGATGAAAGGACATCAATTTCATGGTTATTTCATACATCTCTAATGCCAAAGCATTAGAAAATTAATGGTTTTAAATGTTAAAGCATTTTAAAAATTTCAATTGAAACATTTAAAACTCAGATATGATCAGTATTAAATGTTTGGATCTTTTTTTGTATTTTGGCTTTGCTTGGTGAAACTGTATAGTGGATCGGTTGCTTATTAGAATAAGTTATGTAAAACGAGCAGGTATAATGAGCTAAAGCTTCAGCCTACACCTTTTTGTTTTCTTGTTCTTTGCATTTAATTAATTTCCCTACTGTTATTTATTCAACATTTGTTTTTGAAAACTGTAAAAAATACAAGAAATACAATTAGTATTATTATATAATAAAATCATTATTAGTACTATTTAGTTAAAATATCTGCATTCAAATTTTCTAAGACAGCTGTGAATCATTCTTTATCTTTTACATAAAGTCTGTGTGTGAAAATATTGATGAATTCCTGGATTCATGTGAAAAATGCTTGGTGACACACTGAGCACAGATTTATGCATACACACGGTGAACGAGGCCCACTGTGTTTGACCAAAGTCAGAACAACATCTGGGTGAGGATGGAGGTCAATGTCTTCACAAAAACAGAAAGGTGAACGCATTAATGATATTTGTCTCCTTTTCTTATTAATATACAGTCCAGCTGTATGACTGCTCAGCTGGCCAATCAGATTGCTCACAGTGCAGGGCGGTGCCTAAGGAGTACAGCTGTGTGTGGTGTCCGGGAAACCCAGCCCCAAGCTGTGTATACAACCAAACGTGCTCCAGTGAACCCGCAGACACCTGCCCGCCTCCTCAGATCACAAAGGTGGGTCTAATTAAAGTCTGTCTACGAGGAAGTCCCGCAACTTAGTGCCATCTTGGATCGAATCCAGGCAGCTATTTTGAAGCCCTTTCTGAGTGAACATGGAGAGCATAACTTTAATTTCAGTGGTCACTGGGAGAATCTCCAGTCACATCCAATAAAAACGGCTTCAAAGGCTTGGTGACTTTTCCCCAAAAAGAAGGTTTAAGGAGCTTTTTCCTGTGCAAGTTATACTCCTACTAATCATTCACACCCTGAAACCGTTGTTAACCTCTGCCTGTTTCCTGTTTTGACTGGTTATTGGCTATTTGGGGGTGGGGTTGGGAACACCGCTATCTTTGCATTCTTACAATTCTCCCATAGATTTCCATGTCTTCTCCTTTTATAATTGTCTGCAGAGGTCTTTGTAGCACGCAAACATTCAAACTGTTTCCACCTGTCTGTCTGCAGGTGGAACCTGCCTCTGGTCCTCTGGAGGGTGGCATCCTGGTGACGATCACAGGGTCAAACCTGGGCATGAGGTACCAGGATGTCGTGGGCGGAGTCACTGTGGCAGGTATTCAATGTCTGCCTCAGTCTGAAGGTTACAAGATCTCCACCAGGTAACACTCATTCAAATATGTTATATGAATCTAATGATTACATTTGTGTTTATAGGATTCAGTTATTCAATCATTCAGCAAGTAAACGAATCACAGACTGTCACAGGGGAGACATGACAAGAGCTTCCTTCCTGTCTACTCTGTAAATAACAAACCTGCCAGTCACCAGTTGGTGTCCAGCACCATAGCACATCTGCAGTTTGGATTCTTGATGTCTCAGTAGTGATAGTCCGGAAGTTTTCCATGCACCAGAATTCTTGTCAAACCTGAAGCACTTCAGAGTGTAAAACCACAGACTGCCACTAGATGCTGCTCCAAAAAGCCCCGTTCAAATATGTGGCGCGACCATAAACAGTGTAAAAGCCTGACGTAGCTGTAACTGTAACTGTACGTCACCCACTGGTTAGTGAAGTCCCATTAAGAAACCTCGAGCTGAGTGTTTTTGCTGTCGCCATCTTGGCGTTTTGTAACCGTATGTGTGAGGGGTGGATCTGATCGACAAACCGAGCACACCGCAGGCTCATTGGTTTACAACTTCTCCTCCACAAGCTTAGCATACCCTATATATTGTCCCACTTTCTGATCCTAGTAGTGACTGTCATTTACAAAATTAACTTAATGTTTTATTTAGTATTACCAGAAACCAGTGACTGAGCCCATAAAGTCATCAGGAAAGTATTTACTGAATTCACAGAGTGAGGGAGCCCAGGGCTGTTTTCTCATAGACTTCTATAAAATCTAGGACCTTTTTGCAGCTGGCCACTAGAAACCATGCAGGTTTAAGACACTTCTGTACTGGCCTAATCTTTCAGACTCAATCTTTTATACTGTCTGTGAGTGTGATCACAAAGCTGCGGACTGACTTCTGACACAGGATATGATGCCATTTTATATCCAAGAGGTAAAAGGTTAACTTTGTGAAATCATAATGAAATTAAAAACACTTCCAGCCATACTTCAGTGCTCGATTGTGCCCATATCTCACATTTTGTCTAATCTTTAGTGAACACCTTGAAACAGAAAAAGTCGAGACTCCAGTGAAATCCTCCAAGGACGCCACTTTAACGTGTCCTCTCTCATTTCCCTTCAGCAGCTCTAAAGTAGTCAAATATTCTTATTCTTCTCTGTGTGACACTAGAAGCCTGTTCCTACTCTCTGTTAAACTGTTGAGTCACTTTTCTTTATTGCCCCAAGGAGCTCTACAACCTGTACAGCGCATAACACCTACTATCATCAGAGCCTCGATTTAGATCAGGGAGAACCTTTAACAGGAGGCAAATCTGTCTGATGCTCACACAGAGAGAAAAACTCCAACACAAGCTTTTATGAAGCAAAACCTTTTTCTCTTTAGAACTGATTCTATTTGAACTTACTCCCTCGGGAGCAAAATCTCCATTTAGACTTAGCCTCTGTGTTTTTTTTTTTTTTTTTTTGAATAAGCTATCAGATTGAAATCTTCCACATGCCTTTGTTTAATTTTAGAATATTTTCACCAACTCAGCCTCAGGGATTTCTTATCTTCAGGGACTTTGGGACGTGCTCCAAAGTTTAAAACTTTATCAGTTTACTTTTGTATTGTTGGCTCAACTTCAGCTTGATGTTACAAAGTAAAGACAAACATCTTAAAGCCTCTTTATGGTTGGACAACAAAAGAACTGGGTCCTGAGTTGCAGGCAAGGAGTCGAAAAATGAGCTCCTGTGTCTTTTCCTAATTACTTCTTTGACCTTGATGGAAAATGTCACAAGGTCAAGAAAAGATGTGAAAGAAAATTTTAGGACTTTTTAGGACTTAGGAAAAGAGAACTGCAGTGTTTAGAGAATCCAAATTGCGGTGGTGGATGTTGAAACTACAATTTTTGCAAATGGACTACAGAAACCTAATTTTAGACACTTTTCCACTTGTGTTCTTTCCATACTGTTTTATGAATGCGTTATAAGCATGGACAGTCTAGTGTAACATTCATGATGGTAAAATAAAATGGTTGTGTTAAGAAATGTTGCTTAATCTAACAACTCCTACCCGTAATCAGGCTTTCAGCATCTCTGAAATAGAATTAATTGATGCTAATCCCAAAATACCCAAAATGACGACATAGCCAGTGTAACACTATAACCCTCACTTCACTTTGATCATTTTAATAAAGCTTAATATATTTCTAAATCTATGTTGCACATAACAAGCAGATTTTAATAAAGGAATATTGTTGTTGTAAGGAATATGTACATATTACAGTTATTGCATAAGATGGAAGACGCAGCTGTAATTTACACGATAATCTCCATAATTTTGTTTGTCAGTTATGTTTATCTTTGCTTTCATTAATAGTATGATGGTGCACTCTTTGAATTGTGGGTTATCATTACCTCCTTTACTTCCATGAAGGAAGGTCAAGTATATTCTCTGCTAAATGAGATAAAAGTGAAGCAGCTTTCCTTAGTATTTCAAGTTTGACCACCTCATATTATGGTTGCCACACAGATACTTCTGGGTCATTTCACTCAGTTAGGAAGCTTCTTAAGTAAAACTCACTGTTCAAATCAAACTTGCATTCATAGTATCTGTTTAGTAACCAGCTTGCCTGTTATTCACGTAATAACAGGTATATTGTGGTTTTGACTAACCTGGATCTGCTATCTGGAGTATTCTGACAGAAATAAGGAGCTCGTGAAAACTGGATTCTGCCGTGTGCAGATGAGCAGCTGATTTTCTAGTGTTCCAGGTAAACTTTAAGTCCAGAATCAAAGCCAGAAGAACAGTAAAAGACAGAATACTAAATGAATACGTTTAGACTTAAAGAGCAGAAACTCCAAGCCTCTTTAGGTAACAATTAAAATGTCTTTATTCTCATGGCATGAATATATTTACAAGCCTTTGTCCGGGACCTGAGTCTAACAGGCACTTTGGTCTTGCCATTGTTGACCTTCTGAATGGCAAAACTTTCCAAAAACTATGTCATGACTGCTGCCACGTGGTGTGCTCTGGTGTTGTTTTTGCTTGTCATGTAGTTGTGGAGCCACGAGTGTGCGACTGCATTTCAAGGACATATCAGTGCAGTAGCAAAGAGATTCCCAGATGGCACAGAGTCAAATTCAATTTCATTTATATAGCGCCAAATCACAACAACAGTCATGTCAAGTCGCTTTATATTGTAAGATAAAGACCCTACAATAATAGAGAGAAAACCCCAACAATCAGACAACATCCTCTGAGCAAGCACTTGGCAACAGTGGGAAGGAAAAACTCCCTTTTAACAGGAAGAAACCTCTGGCAGAACCAGATGCAGGGAGGGGCAGCCATCTGCCACAACTGGTTGGGGGGTGAGGGGAGGGCAGACACATTGTGGAAGAGAGCCAGAGATTAATAATAACTTTTATTATCTGTCTAAAAATAATGCTCATTGCATCATGGGAAACCCCCCAGCGGTCTAGGCCTATTGCAGCGTAACTGAGGGAGGGTTCAGAGTCACCTGATCCAGCCCTAACTATAATCTTTATCAAAAAGGAAAGTTTTAAGCCTAATCTTAAAAAGAGTGAGAGTGAGACTGCTACAACAACAGTTTGAAAAGCTGAGATGTTCTGAGGATGATCACTTTGTTTCCTCATTTGACTTCTTCTAATCCTATTCCAATGCAGAAGCAATAAGTTTCTGAGTTGTGACACCTGTCATGTAGATACAATAAGACTGCAGCAAGTCGAGGGTGTCTTATAACAGGGCTGTGCTATCAGAATATGTGATTTTACCTTTTGAAAATTGATCTCCCAAAACAGTTACGGGATAAATAGATAAACAAGCACATAATTGACACACATCAAAATATAATGGTCGGGTTATGGTTATGTCACATCAGTGATGATGACTCAGACCTCTCAGGGTTAAACAAGAAACAGTTACTCTTTTCTAGTGTTGTTTCACCAATAGGAATCTTCCTCTCAGAGTTTGTTTAAAGGTCTGTCATAGTCAGCAAGCCAACGTAGTCGTCGTCCTCTGCTGGATAAAGACTGGAGCATCACACATGTTTTCTAAATCACCAGCAGACTACAGCACAAACACATAAGTTCAAGTTACCACTCCTGTGTGTGTCTGTGTGTGTGCATTAGGGTTGTGTGTGCACTGCAGCCTAATGGGAAGCAGAAAGAGGGGCCCATCTTGGTTACCGTGGGAACAACTCCACCTGGGAGGTCAACAAAGATGTTCACCTATCAGGTAAGACTGAGTAGCCCAGTGTTATTATGTGTAGTGTCTGGTGATCAGTTCAAAGGTATTTGGAGTGGACAGATGCTTTCAAATCTTATCTGATGTGTGTTCAGGATCCTCGGCTCCAGGATCTCATTCCTAATAAAGGTCCCATCTCTGGAGGAACCAGACTGACCATCAAAGGACGACAGCTGCTGACCGGTCAGACGTCTGACCTGAGCGCCTTCCTGGGCACCCAGCCCTGCTACATGTGAGTACAACACTACTGCTTCTACTTCTGCAGTACTAATACTACTACATGTCTTACTATCTGTCTCCTTGCCTGCTGTGCCTTCTCAGTGTGGAAGAGGTGAATGACACTCAGTTGGTGTGTCAGACTGGTTCCAGTAATCGGACTGGTGAAGTCCCAGTTCGGGTTCTATTTGGTAAAGCCGAGCGGACTATTCCAAACGTTACCTTTCGTTACCTTGAAGACCCCGTCATCACCAACGCCATACCTGCTGAGAGCTTCTACGCGTAAGCACCAGTCGCCTTACACCAGTAGTCGATCATCTTATAACCACACCTGCTAACAAATTGTTGACCTCCGATCTTTAGGGGTGGGCGTATCATAAGGGTGGAGGGCAGGAACCTGGACGTGGTGCAGCAGCCAATCATATCTGTGTGGGTGGAGCCTCTAGAGGTCCAGAGGGTGAAACGGAAAAAACGACTGGCTCTTCTCACCGCCAAGCAGCAGCTAGTCTTTAACAGCACCATGACAACGGTGAGTCAAACTGACCACTCAGAGACAGAGTTAGGCATGACTGCACTGAAATTATTTTAGCCTGTCTCACTCCTGTTTTACTTCCCTGCCTGTCTCTCAGGTATCAGAGCGCTGTTCCGTCCTGTCGTCCTCTCAGATTACTTGTCCGACACCCAGAGTGACCCCAGAGGTCAAAGTTAAAGGCGTTTGGTTTCAGCTTGATAACGTCAGAGTCCACTATGAGAGCATCAAGGTACCTGTCTGTCTCTCTACCTCTCATGATTAAAAGGATCAAACACTAGGGTGGATTAGAGCAAGAACTCATCCTTCTCCCTGAAGAGTTTTCTTCAGTGTCTGGGTGGTCCAGTGATATTTGATAAGTAAATGAAATAGACAGCATTACCTGCTGTAATTGGTGAAGAAGAGAATCCTGCTCAAATCCCTTCTAATTTTTTAACTCTCGAGGGGCAGCCTTCTCTTGATGCATACTCAATAATCCAGGTAAAAGAATCCTAAAAAGTTGAATCTGTTCATCTGGACGTAGCGATGTTTTAGTGGGAGAAACGTTTCGTCACTTTCTAGTAACTTCTTCAGTCTCAGCTGACTGCAGAATTCCCCAACCTTATAAACAGTACATTGCATAATGACCGAAACCAGCACCACTGACTAACAATGGGCCATTTGGTCAGTCACCATCTTACAATGCTGTGATTGCAGCCATTCCCCAATCTCTGTGAATGGTACTCATGGCCATTGATCAATGGTCATGACAATTTGCATACTATTGATCATGAAACTGACCAAATGGCCCATTGTTAGTCAGTGGTGCTGGTTTCGGTCATTATGCAATGTACTGTTTATAAGGTTGGGGAATTCTGCAGTCAGCTGAGACTGAAGAAG
>VUQS01046695.1:8098-19250 GCA_015108495.1 Heterochromis multidens
GGGGGGATTGGCAACAATAATGATTTGATTTCTCTGTGTTGGTGATAATGTATGTTTGTGTGGCATGCATAATTATCTAAATCCACAATGTGCAGTTGAACATCCACATTAGGGACTGGCTGAGGTAACACCCCCCTTTCTATGATCATTTACTGCAGCTTAATACCTTATGTGCGCACACACACACACACACACACACACACACACACACACACACACACACAGACACACACACATACAGAACAAAACACAAATTCAAAACCAGGAAAAGTCAACAAAGAGCCACTCCTAACAATGAGCTATTCTGTTCCATGATCCAAAGCCTCAGCCTTTTTATTCAAGCCAAGATAGAGAAACTGTATCGCCATGTTTATTATAGCCAATTAATACTATCAATTATAGCATTATCGATCCTGTTGTGCCACAGCAATAAAATCCCCTGTGTATTTTCAGTCTAATGCTAATGAGCCTGTGTGGTCCCTGTATGTCTATCACTCAGTCAGGCACTCTTAGACTGCATCTAAATGCATCAACAATAACATTTAAAAGAACACATGACTTTTCTTTTTCAACAAGTTATAGAACATAAATTAACCCAAAGCTGTACTACATGTAGATCTCTTTCCAAAATCATAAGTTCCCCCTCAGTGGGATACTGATTTACAGTAGCTTTGTATGGTACCTGCAACTGCACAGTGTTCCTTGGAGTAAGGACTTGATTTTACCCAAGTACTTGAAACACCTTTCTTTAATTCCTAAAAGCAGTTTTAAATGTAATGAAAATCACACAGCCCCAATAAACTATGTTCTGCATTGTGGATGTCTTTGATTGTCCATTAGATTATGCATTTGTGAATGTCACTCTGGAACACTTACCCTAATGACCTCTGGAGTCTGCTGGATGAGAAGGGTTGAGCCAGCATCTCTCAAAGTCGCAGGTTCACCAACAGCAACGGTAGCACCTGCTGTGGTTGGTGTGGCAACAGGAGCTGGAGCTTCAGGTGTGACCATAGGTATGGTTTCATCTGAATGCGTAGAGGCATGCAAGCTTGCAGGTGCAGATGATATCGGGGCAGGGATGGATTTTGAGTCATCCTCCTCTGTAGACGCTTCTGTAATTTTATCCATAGACTCGATTGTAGGGTCAGGTGTAGGTGTAGGCAAAAGCTGAGGAGCACTTTCGGGTGTAGATATAGGTGCTTGTTCAGCTGTAGCACTGCTTTCAGCTTTGGATATTGCAGGTGTTGGGGTAGGTGAAACTTCAGGTGTACTTTTCAAGGTGTGTTTTGTCAGTGTATCTGGGACTGCATCTGTGTGCACGGTTGGAGCAGTGGGAGCAGCTGGTGGGTTTGTGCTCTCCAGAGGTGTATCAGCCCTGCCAGCGGTGGCCAGTGTATCTTGCAGGAGCCTCATCACCTCCCGCTCCTTTCCACTGTTCCTCTCAGCACTCCCTGTGCTACCTGCCCCAGAATCCACCAGTTCTTGGGCAAAACTCTCAATGCTCTCAAGGATTCTCAGCAACAATGCCCCATCCTCCTCCTCTCCAGCCACAACTTCACTCCTCTCTTCTTTAGAAGGAGTGAGACCCTGGGGAGTTCTGGAGCTAATACCGTTCATGGTTAAGTGGCTGTCTGGCTTTGGGACTTGGAATTGAGCCATTTTGGGTTGAGTGAAGGACTCACTGGAGGTGATCCCTTGGCCCCCATCTCTCTTCCTGGTCTTGGCTGGAAGTGGAGGCTCTGTCTTTCTAGGATGACTCATACTCTGAGAGAGATTCTCCAAGTCCATGAGAAGCTTGTCAATATCATCATTCCTTTGTGTAGCAGCTTTGGGTGCAGAGACTGTTAGTGAGGCAG
This sequence comes from Heterochromis multidens, assembly GCA_015108495.1. Lineage (NCBI taxonomy): Eukaryota > Metazoa > Chordata > Actinopteri > Cichliformes > Cichlidae > Heterochromis > Heterochromis multidens. The sequence continues at coordinate 9,955 of VUQS01046695.1, forward strand.
AGGAAGGCCAATTTGGGCCATAGCCAGAGCTGACTGGCAAATTATTTGAAGAGTTATAGAGCATGTGTGTTTGGGACAGGTGCATGTGTTGCCCCAACATAGTCCCACTTTTGCTCTGGCTGGTGTTCATCCCTCTAGTTGGAGTGTGTGTCTGCTGTGAGATTTGTTCTGGTGTCTTTCCCATATCTGCTTCCTCCTCCTCAATATAAAGAGCCTCCATGGGAGATGCTGGGGGAGTGTGTGTATATGGTGGGGTCGGGGAGGTACGAAGAGGGGAGGGGGAGTGTGTTGGAGTGGAGCTGGATGAAGAGGATATGATGGTTGGGGGAGAGAGAGTGTGCTGTGTAAAAGAAGAAGTATGTGGATGTTGCACCCCATTAGTAAGTGGGGTAGCTCTAAGCTGGGCTGAGCTCTGTACTGGTTTGGTATGGATGGAATCTGATTTCAGAGATAAAGAAGTAGATGAAACAGAGGGTGGAGTAGAAACAGAATGTGGAACAGTCTTTGGGATTGGAGGAGAGTGCACCACATCTTCATAGCGGGGAGGTTGTTCATTGCCAAATATCGGAGAGTAAGGTCCCTGCTGAATGGAGTGAAGAGTGTTAACCAGCTCAGCCAAATCGCTGTGCCCGCTTGCAGGTGCACCCTGTCCACTGCCTCCCAAACCTCCGATCCCTTCCAGCTCTAGAGGCAGTCTTTTCAGATAGGAACTGAGACGGGTCATCACAGCTCGATATACACTGTCAGGGCTTGCTCCCCCATCCTCTGGCCCTCCACCAGCTTTGCGTTTGATGCACTGTTTGATTATGTCAGTGCATTTCTTAAGGTCTTCAGAACATTTAAGCAGAATATCAAGGCAGGCACGTATGTCCTCCCCGCCTGCTCCCCCAGTACCTGCCTCTGCTCGAGTCTTCTCCAGCAGACGGGCAATTAAGTTCTCTTCTCCTAGGGTGTTGCGGTACAGGGAGGCCACTGTGTTCAGACTTTGGTCTAATGACCCAATACTCGTGAGGCTGCTAGTTGAGCCACCACCAACTTTGGTGATAGATGACATGGAGCCTGTGCTGCCCTTTAGCTTTGTTTCCTCTAGCACTATTCCTTTCCCCTGCACAAACGGTGGCAGGTTCTCATCATTAGAAGAAGCCGTGCCATTTGTCATACCATTAGCAGTTGCATTTGTGGTGAGGTTGGAGCTGAAGTGGCCATAAATAATCTCCAGGTCAGTGGAGCGACGGCTAAAAGAGTCAGGACGGACCTTACGACCTTTCCGGAAGGTGATGTGGCTGGAGGATGAGAGGCGGAGCTTGTCAAATGAAAACTCCTTGAGCTTACCACTAGCCAGGTTGATGGCTTCTTCAGTAATGTCCTTCAGACTGCCAGAGGAACTCATACTCCCAGTTGATCCTCCACCACTGGGGGTCTTTTTAGCACGCCATGTGGGGCTCTCCTCTCCTAAAGATAAATTGCCACTGCTGCCTGCCCTCTCTAGACTACCATTATGAGCAGTATCCATTGTAAGACAAACTTTAGCATGGTTAGAAAGTTGCTGAGCGATAATGTTGCGGGAGTGTATGGGTGAGCTGTTACGGTCGTTGTATGGAGGGTCAGGTACAACAAGCAGCTCAGAACAGGTGCCACGGTGTGCAACAGTGCAGTCTAAGCCCTGGGACAGTGCTCCACATGGCCCAGAGCAGTAGTGTACCGCATGGGAGTGAGTGCGTCGGTCCACTACCACACTGTTGTAACAGCTCACGCTGCTCACAACAACACGATAGGCTGCTGCCATGGTGACCAATGTTCTTCAGGGCATAGGAAGGTCAAAAATATAAGCAAGAGTAAAACAAAAACAATATAACAAAAATCCTTCTGAAACTCCTTCAGTTGCATGAAAAAAACAATTTATGTCCAAACACTGAATCATCTTCCTGAAGAAAAAAAAAAAAAAAGTCTTTCAACTTCAAAGTGACATTTTTATGCTGTAACAAAAAAGGCTATCAAAACATATAAAGGAATACCTACAATAATGAATTACAAAGTCATGCTAGTCAAAGCTTTAAATGGTTTAATTCCCTTGCAGAGGCAAAGAATTCTCTCTGGGCCTCTTAATAACAGCTGTAAGGTTTCACCTCTCTCCACAGGCACCTTCTCCGTTTCCTTTCTAGCAGCAGCTCATTAGCCACTAATGACAGCTGTGGAGAATAGTGATAGCAGAAGATCCAGCTGGGGTATCACCCATCCCTACACAAAATAGCCCAAGGGGCTTAATCCAAGGCCAGCGAGGCTTTAACATTGCCCTAGCCCGGGCTCATCCCCTGGGCAATGTTGGAGAAGAACCTCTTTTTCCTATCAGAGCTGAGGACCATTCGCTGACTCCAACACAGCTGCAAAATAGCAGGGGACTGACCACAGATGCCCGATGGCCTTTTTCTCTTTATGAGTGTGTGTCTGAAGCTCTCTCCTTCCCGTACTCTCTTACCCCTTCCGTCTTGTGTTGTTAGCCATATGTTAGGAGGAGCGTGTGTTTTTGATAGGAGAACACCACCTGCGAGTAAACAAAGAGAAGAGGGGAAGGAGGGAGGAGAAAGGACACAGGGCGAGAAAGGGGAAAAAGAGAAAACAGAAGATAAAGTAAATCATTAAGACAATCAACAAGTGAACAATTGTGTATTTGTGTGTTTGAGTATATGCGTGCATACATTAGGTTTTTTGCATGTGCAAGATACTACAATCTCCAGCTAGTATCCAGCTGTAGAGTCTTAACCTTAATATATATAAAGTAATATAATGTTGTGAATTGTGAATTATCAATAAAACTTAAATTGAGGCACCTTTCTGCAACAAAACAACAGATATACCAACAGAACATACAGAGAACATCCAAGTTTAAAGGAGAGGAGAATGGGAGACAAGTGTTAGACAGTCGTGACACCCTGTTTCATCAGAGCAGATCAACAAAGAGTTTATTATGACCCTGCTGAGAAATCACAACTCAGTTAAAGAGAAGCAGGTGTCGTAGGAGGGAGAAAACACCTGGTGCTTTCATGTTTCCATTGCTGTTTTTCTCCATTCTTACGCAAAAATTGCAGGTTTGTCAAGGAAATAAAGATGTACAACTGCATTTCCAAAAAATGTGTGTAAAATGTAAATTGAATACAAAATACAATGATTTGCATGATCTTATGTAAACCTTACAGTGACAAAGAAACAAAGCTTGAGCGTCGAGACAGGTTATCTTTAGTGGGTTCTCAAGGAGATGGAGTTTCCTACTTAAAAGTGTGAAAAAAACAACTGGAAGGGGTGGGGGGTTCTGTGTAGGGGAGAGTGACTGATAAGGTGGGGATGGGGGTTTTTGGCACCTGGGTAAACAACAATTAAGAAACTGTGCGGAAAAAACAGGCAGCGCCCCCCAACCCCGCACACCCACCCCACCTTTCTGTCTTGCTTTCTCTCTCCTGTGTTTCTAACCAAACACATGCAACAGCTGGATGCTGCTGAATCAGTCTCTTGGGCAGGAAGTTAAACTTCCTGGCAAGCTGCACTTGAAATGTGGACAGTCAGTTAGAAAAACATGATTACAGGATGGCAATCACACACACACCCACACACATCCACACAAACAGGTCCACTCACACTCCTTACTGTGCACACTGTGTTAAATATCTGTGTGTATATGTTGGTAAATGACAGCTTCCCAAACTGATACTGAGCATGTAAACAAACTCCACTGGTGTTTATAACACTGACCAGCCTCCGCACACACATACATGCTTGTGACTACACCCACCCACAAGTGTCCTCACATGCCTCACTGACACATATTGCCAAAAAAGAGGATTCACACACACATGCACACACATTCTGTTTTTCAAGACCTGCTCTGATTTAGTGCTAGCTAAATATTTTTTTCTGCTGCACATATTTTATGGGCAAGTTAGCAGAGAATGCACAGAAGTACACTACCAGCATTCAGCTCAACATAAACAAGCCAAAGCTCAGAGTCAAAAGCTGTGCAGGAAAAATGTGGGTTTATTTTTAAAGTGTCTTGAACATTTTGAGGCAAAAACAACATTACAAAATATAAACCTCCACTCCAAATGCAGGTAAGTGCTTTGTTTTTCATGTTAAAACTATAAATAGAGGCTTTTTTTTTTTAGTCAGGACAAATTTTACAGTACAGACTAAGGACAACCTTCTAGCTTATTGTCTAGCTCATGATCTTTATCCATTACTTCCTCCATATCCATTTTATTTTCTGAGGTTTTATTGTTCTGTTTGTCTGTGCATATGCATCCAAAAACAGAACAAGTGGAAAGTAGTGAACCAGGGTCCTTGTGTTTGTAACAACCTGTTGTCTTTTTCCACTTTTCTCCCTTCCATCCTCTCTGACTTTCTTTGGCACTTTTTCCCCTCCCTCCCATCTTCTTCTTCCACCCAACAAGCTTTATTTTTTCTAACTTGACCTTCACCAGGAAGCATTAAATCACCAGAGACCACATCTGTCAGACTCTCCAATCCAGCCCCCCCTTAAAACATGTCTATACATGTGTGTGTCAGTAAACATGGCCAGAAAGAAGTTGTGTTCTTGTGCTATACCACTGTTTTCTGTGCATGTCTGTGTGTGTGTTGTCAGCGGGTACACAGCAACAGGCCCAAGGGGCCTCCTGGGGGAGTGGGTCTTTGTGGATGAGAACATTTCCCCAGTGAAAGAGAATATATATATCCTTACTCTTTCTCTCTATATATGAACCCACTCAGTGCACGCACACACACATACACATGCACACGCAAACACACATATTTCCTGAGGCATAATTTCAGTGTTGTTACTGAGATCACACAGAGAGAACAGGCCCCTGCTATGCCCATACTCATACTAAACAGAACAGAGAGAGACAGATTAGTGTTGGTATTGACTTCTGCCACATGAGGAAAAACAGTCACTATATAAGAGGAGTTACTGGGCTTTTTAAAATATAACTTTCCTATGAGATGCAGAGAAACACAAACATACAAAGAAGCAAACATGACTAACAAATGCATAAATACGTGTGATTAATTGTTTAAAGTGTCAGTTTTAAACAATTTTTTTCCTTTGTTTTATATTTTCTGTCTCCATCTCTTTCACTCGCTCTTTGATCTTTGCAAATGTCCAATGAACCAACTGCAGTTCTGACCCACTTCTTTGCCTCTCTCTGTAATCCTCACATGAATTATTTACTCTAACTCTTTGAATGCGCATACACACACACACACACAAATTATAGAGTCATACTCTTTGAAAAGAGAGTCAAACTCATTCTGTGTCCACATTTGTTCATCAGCTCTGCATCAGTCAACTGTTGAACTGTCATTTTCTGGCAGAAGGACAAAGGCGAAGACAAATACATACTCTGGCAGACAGCTCTGCCCCAGTCTTGGCTACATTTTCAATTATCATTTTCTGTGTCAGCTGCAAAGAATGGGACTGAGACTAAAGGGAGAAGCAGCTGTCTCATATTAGAATTAGAACATATATCAATGACTTGTTACTTAATAAGTGATTAATATATAAGTACTAAATAAACTTTAAACTCTTGGTGGCTAAAGAGGAAACCTACAGTACATACTCATAAGATGAGATCCTAGAAACAAGCCTTCCCATTTTCATCGTTCTCCTTAAGAGCAAAAATAACTTATACTGCAAGTTTAAAGTGATATATATATAAAACACAGCAGGAGATTTCTGTTGATTGTGCCAGAAGAACAAGGTTTTTCTTGAGTAAAGCTGGTGTTTTGATGGTCTAGAGTATGAAAAAAAAAGTTCCAGTTCGTTGCTATAAAAATTGAGATACTATGTAAACCAGATGTCTGTAAACAAGCCAAAACACAGGGGAAGAATCAGAGAGGATATTTGAGGCAATAAATGATTAAGGGATGTAAAAGGTACTTGTGTTCAAAGTCTTCAAGTTAGAAAGAATATATCTGCTTGTTTAAATTGTACAAGTAGTAAATAAAAGATATTGTTTTCATACATTTACGTATAAGGAATAACTTCAAATAACGGAAGTGCTTTTTAATAAAACTTTATGTAGGAAGTTTGTTAAATTTTCTTACACTCACACATTTGCCAAAACATAGTTAAGGCTCTTAAAGGAGAAAATGGAAAGGCAACCACGTAAAGAGCATGTATTCATTTTCAACATTGTATATAACTAATCTGAAGGAGTGAAGTGGTATGTGTGTATCTGGCAGAGACTTGGGGGTTCTCTTGTTATGTCTGCTAAAATTATTGTCTGGATGAGACCCAGGCTTACAGCACAAATCACTGCACTCTAGACATACAAACACACACACACACACACACACACACAGCTGTCAATATGAAACTGCATCTGCAGGCTTGATACAGCATGTCCCAGAATAATAGCACTGATTTTTATAGGTCAAAACAGCAGCTAGGCCTGAAAAGAAGTAAGCTGCATGCAAGAAGGTCCTGTTCAGGTTCAGGTAGGGACAGTTACCACTGTGAAGGCTTATTCTTTGTCAACAGAGAGCAGAAACGTGGAACAAAGACAGCTGTTAGCTGCTGATAGTTCTATGGTACCATTCATCTTAATAATATGACAAAAGCTGATTAATTTGTTTTATATTACTTTGTCCTACTAGGCAACAAATTCTAATATTTGTGGACCAAATATCTATTAAAAAAGTGTTTTTTCACACCTGGGTAGTGTCTGTTGGTAGAGACAAGGAGCATTTTGTGTCTAAAACGCAAGACTCTGGGCAAAAACGTAGACGGTTCTATGAGAGTACAGTACTGTGCAAAACTCTTGAGCCACCCCGCATTTCTTTATATTTTGCTAGGAAAATGGGAAATAGGTGCAACATTTTATTGAACATGTGCAAACATACATGAAAATACAGTATATAAGGCAAAAATAGAGTTTGTACAATTCTAACAAGCTTGAAATTCAATTTTTGGTATGACCACCTTTATTCTTCAGCACAGCCAGAACTCTCTCAGGCAAGCTTTGTTGTAATGTCTTTACACAGTCTTCAGAAATAGTTCTCCGGGCTTCTTGAAGGAGATTCAAAGCTCTTCTTTGGATGTTGGCTGTCTTTTGTTGCATTCTCTGTCAAGGTGATCCCACACTGCTTCAAAAACCTTGAGGTCCGGGCTCTAGGGAAGCTAGTCAATGAAGTGTCCCATTGTGTGTTTTTCTATCCAGGTATGCTTTTACTGGATTGGCAGTGTGTTTGGATCATTGTCATGCTGAAAAATTAAGCTGTTGCCAATCAGACGCTTTCCAAATGGTATTGCATGGTGGATCAAAATCTGATAGTACTTTTCTCTGTTCATAATTCCATCAGTTTTAATTATATCCCTGACACCACTGGCTGAAATGCAGCCCCAAACCATGACAAAGCCTCCACTGAGTTTTAAGATAGTTGTAGACTCCCACTGTTGTACCACTCTCCTGATCTCCTCTGCACATATTAATGATTTGAAGCAAAAATTTCCAATTTGGATTCATCACTGCATAAGACCTGTTGCCACTAATTTTCACTTCAGTTCCTATGTAATTTGGCATACCTCAGCTTTTTCTCCCTGTTTCCCTTCCTTAAGAATGGCTTCTTGACAGCCACCCTTCCACTGAGACCATTTCTGATGAGGTTTCATGGAACAGCAGATGGATCAACTGAAAGGCCAGATGCATCTCTCAGGTCTTTCCTCAACTTTTTTTTCCTATTTCTTAAGGACATGACTTTCAGATACTGTTCATCTGATCTAGATAGTTTTTTAGGCCTACTATGTCGTTTGTCCTCCACTTGTAAAGTTTCCCCAATTTTCTTAAGGGCACACTGCACATCATGCTGAGATATGCCAAGTTTTTGAGAATCATCTTGTTGGTGCATATATAATACTATTTTATGTCTGTCAAACTGTTATCTTTGGCATTTTTTGTGATTTCTTTTCAACAACTGACAAACTAAATACACAATTCCCTTAAACATTATGGGAGATTACTGGTTTACAGGTATTAAAAATACAGTTAACTCAAATTAACTGGCAATATAACAATGTGCTGTATTGTTTAACAGTGCAAATATGTTACAGTGCAAACATAAAACAATGCGAGCCAAGTCTGCATTACTAGCTGCAATAACTATATACCTCTATTCTCTAACTCTTCAAAATTGTCAAGCAAAAATGAACTTTAAATAAAAGTAATAAAACAAACCTTTCCTTAAAAATCAGGAAGTTTGATTTTTTTTCTCAAGTTTTGAGAACAATTGCACTAAATATCTAGCATTATTCTCCATCTCTTAAAAATCTGTTAACAGTATCTGAAATAATAATTTGGGCTTTCTTCCTGTTACATGCACACATTTATTTTTACATACTACAGGGTTTTGGCTAAGAAGACCAGCCTGTTTACAGTGTCAGGTTTAGTAGCTGTTATTTTGCAGATAACAGTGTTGCCTCCTGTACTAAAAGCCCTTCCTGAGGGTGAACTGGTGGCAGAGATACGAAGGCAACGCTTAGCAAGAAGGCTAACTTTAGGAAAGGCAGTTGGGTGGACTTTTCACCATTCCATCACGCTCGTTTGGATGGTATTTTTGAATGTGGTGAAAGAAGTGTGTCATGTTACCGGACTTTGTTGGTATCTGTCGGTGCTATATCTTGCAAACTGGCTTTATCTGTGCTTGGTGTGATTGGAGAAAACCGAACCACTTGCACACTTTTGACGATGTGTGACCTTTCTTTGGTATTATCTCTTCTTAAGCAGCTGATACATTTTCCTTCTAAAGCCTACATTTATCATCACCGTCAAAAAAATTGTCCCCTCGATAAAATATCATGATCATTTTACCGCACAGCACTACTAAAGATACAATTTAAAATTGGTTCTCTGTTATGTGTAGACAACACTGGTTCATCCCTTGAGTTAGGTGCTTTTTTAAATACCTGAATTATTTGTAGGACAGTATTAAATGGCCAAATGGAGAGAAAAAAAATTATTGCTTTGAAAGTGGTTAGGTACAAGGACTAGAGTGAAAATGAATGAAAAAGCAACCAGTGTCCAAAGGAAAATCCTGGAGAACTTTGGTTCAAGACCACTTTAAAAAATGACAATAATCTGGGTCCCTTAAAGCAAAATATAAAGAAATGAGGAAAGACTCAAGGCCTTAATGAGCATTTTTATCAGCTCATATCTTTTTTTGACCTAACTCTTGTGGCAGAACAGTATGAAAACAACATTCAGAGACCTTAACAAGAGTTTTGAAAAACAGTAAAGTACCCCCCCCCCCCC